>CAKNYM010050910.1:295639-336237 GCA_932195095.1 Andricus curvator
CAGTACGAATTTCGTTTTTTCTTTTTCCCCTTTCAGAGAAATGGAATCAGCAACCAAATGCTACTTGTGCCAACACTGGATCCAAGTGCCAAAATATGAGAATCACCTACAAGAATGTAAAGCCTGGAATTGGCTATTAAAGCGTCTCAATGGGGCCCAAGAAAGGGACCTACACTACCACCCACATAAACACGTGCGCCACGTGTTTAAAAAAGCAGAACCTCTAGAGGAATTGGAGGGAGCAGTGGGAGGTGTTTTAGAAAAAACACCAGATCTTCCCCACTGGCTGAAAAAACAAGCAGTCAACGACCTAAAACTTAAAGCAACCCTCGAACACCTGAAACACAGTAACAGGATCACATGGGAAAAATACTCGAAATTTAAAGAAGATCAAAGAGAGACAAAGATTAGAGAGGAAAGGGAGAAAAGGATAAAGAAAGAGGAAGAAGAGGCAAGGATCAGAAGAGAAAGAGAAATACCATGGCAAAGGGTATTAGAACAACGAGAACGGCTACAAAGGGCAAGAAGAGAAGAAGAGGAACGAAGGGAAGCCGAAGAAGAACAAATTAACAGGGAATGGAGGAACCATAGGGAGCAAAGCAGGAACGAGATCGAGGAATGGATCAAAAGCAAAAAAAACTAGAACGAAATGCCGTTCTCATAAAGACAATTAAATATTTAAACCGACTACTTAACACCGTAAAACTTGTCCGACACTCCTTATGACGACACACTCTAACATGGAAAATAAATCCACACCATTTTGACTACAAAACAAAAATTTTTGTTCCCCCCACCCTTATTTATTTTTCAGAATCAATAAAACCATGGAGGAAGACTGGAGGGCAGAAATGGACAAGAACATAAAAACCATCAGTATTAAAACTAAGGAAAGTTCAGAGGGATTCCATTGTCAATTTTGCAAAAAACTAATGCCGAAACTGATTTATTTAATACACGACTCATTTTGCAACAATAGACCACACAGGTACAAAAGAAATTACACAACCCCCGACTCTAACAATCAAACATACTTACAGGGGGGCTGGGGAATAATAAATAAGAAAATACAGAACCTTTTAAAAATAGAAATCGAGGAATACGAAATAGAATTAAACATTGACAATAAAACAATGGAAGACCTCGAAAAAGAACTTATTAATTTAACAAAAAATTCAGTTACACACCCGAACCTCCGTGGGGGAGGGGGGGGGGGTGTAACAGAATTGTTACTCGTCATTTTGGCTCGACGCGGCCCTGCACGAACGGGTTGCTGGACCGCGTACGAGAAGGGACGGAATTCCCCGAGGGGACCCGAATCCTCCGGTGGTAACGCGGGTGCGATCAGTCTCGGCTCGTTCGTTCGGCCATACACTACTTTTCTTTGGGGATCCGGCCATCGCTACAGTGTGCTACTGGGACCGCTCTCCGTCGACCACCTACGATCGTCCATCACCTAGGATTCGCCCCGCCTGAGGAAACTCCAGGTTCCGAACTCGAGGGTCGACTACTCCCTCAACCTGGGCCACCACCGCTTTCCGGCCTGCAGCCGCGGATGTGCAGCCTACTACTCTGCTTGTAAGTGGTAATAAAAACCCTTTCATCTTAAAGGCGACTTTTTAGTGCGTTCATCCCTTTTCTCTCGGCATCCAGGTCCCTTTTCCCTCCTCGGTAGGCATCCTCGCCATACCACTAAGCTTCATTAAAATATATACATACATACATTGATCAGCAGTTCGAACTCGAAAGTTCATTGCCTCACTACCCGATTCGGGTAGTGTTTCTAGGTGGATATTTACTACCAATCTGGGCCCACTACACCCAGGACGGGCCAAAAGCACGCAGTATTCCTGAACGGTCACCCATCCAAGTACTAACCGCGCCCAGCAATGCTTAACTTCAGTGATCTTACGAGAACTGGTGTTTTCAGCGTGGTATCGCCGTTGGCGAAAATCAAATATATAATTATTTTAAATTAAGATGAATTGCGATAAATCGGATTCTCCTAATTGCATCATAGTATAATAAAATGATAAAATCCTGAATTGCCTTTTTTTAATTTGAGAAAGTATACTTCAAAGTTGGTGGGCTGAAAATAAAAATACAGCTTTCCATATTCACTCTTTTATTGATACTTATATTTTTATATTGAAGACAAATATACCGAAAAGTGATCGTCAATCTTTACTTGATCTAAGCATTAGTTATTTAAATACAGAAAAATTAATTATACTGCAATTCACTAAATTGCGAAGAATTACTAATAAATCTTACTACTGACAGTTCGTATACGTTTATAACACAACCGAGTCTAAACGTACGGACTTGGAAGAGGGAAGAGACATGGGTTGTGTCTGGACGTACAGACGCTACCTTGTTACCGACATCAATACATTTTTAGCACATAAACGAACCCTCGAATGCTGTAGACATCGGAAAACGTCTGTAACAGGAATCTTGAAGATACGTATATCAATATCAGAACAACTTTTGATTCACTTTATACACATACATAACTTTATATTCCAAATATTCAAATTAAATATGCCTTTCCACTTATAAAATTAATGTATCCTTATGAGCAGTTAAAACGATCTGATTGTATATTAAAAATTATCACAAATTACACAAGATGATTTTCTATTCATCTGACAGATATTTTTTCATAATCTACAAATTCTAGGCCAATCGGCCAAAAATCATCCCGCCGGAGCTTATATAAATTTTATTATAAATGTAAGGTATGGCCATTTTTGCCGTACAAAAATGCTTTCGTGACTTTCAAGCTCCATAAAAAAATATAATTTAGAGTAATAGATCGATAAACATTAATTATATATTAGTACACTCGCCGAAGTGGAAAGAATTTGTAGAGAAAAATATAATACTTATATTTAGTCTTTTTACAAAGGCAACCCCATATTTCACACTTAACGAGTTTCATTGTGAACAACAAATAAACTAACAATGAATGTTTCAGGGTTCTTACAGGCTAAGCAAGTATTAAGTTGGAAATAAAAAACAATTTATAAACCATTTTAAGATCGCACACTATGAAAGTATTTTAATTCTTGATTAATATACCTGATTCACTTTGTTTAACATATCATGTAGTTATTAAGTCATCGGGAAAACAGTTATTTAAAGTTACATTTGAAACATCTATGTACATTGCACATTACCTTAAATTCTTTAAAGTAGATTAATGAAAAAAATTGATAGGCATGAAATATTTGTGCACTTGAATTTTACTGGAATAAAAACCTAGTAAGAAAAAAAGAGAATTAATTTTAGTTAAGTTAAATTATAAGAAAAAGCTATAAAATGCAAGAGTTAGTTTCAATTTAAGAATACTTTTACTGCAAAATCAAACCAGTCAAAATATCCAGTGGAATGTATCAATTACATATCAGTAAATTGTTTACTAATACCATCAATAAATAATATTTCTTTTTAATCGCTTATCAGACATTTCCTGTACACGTTTAATTTGTAGACAGTATATTATTATTGACTCTTTATGTGGCTATTCTCAGTTTAAAATGTATCTTTGGTAATGTTACCAAGAACATAAATCAATCAAGACTTATCTCAGTAAAAGTAAGAGAAACTCTTTTTGAATTACAAGAAAATAATCAAGCAATAAACTATTATTTTCATGGGATTGCAAATTCCTTAGAGACAAAATGTGGGAACAATCATGAAATGTATCACGAGTACTAATAACTATCATTAATTACTAATGTTCTACTCTCCCTGATTTGTTTCATTTAACCAACAAATTTTTTTTGAAATGCGAATTCTTTCTCTTGCAAATATTGTTGCAATGTAATATTCTAATCTCTAACTTTTTTCTCACAATCACGCTGGAGAACATAAAACAAAGATTTATACAAATACTACCAATAACATAGATATCTTGGTCCTAAAATAAATGGTACTTAAACTCGCACAATAGAGTCATCCACTAAATTTTGTTTATTTTCGAATATATTTTTAAAGAAGAAATATAAAATATTCTTTATTTCGTAGTTTATTGTACTTTATTACTTGATAACTGCTACCGAAAGGGATCATCAACTTTGAGGTTAAAAATATAATCCAACTTTTATTAACATACAAATATCCATTTTTAAAATCCTTTCATTATTTTAATTATACTGAAGTATTTACGGTTTTTTATGCAATAACCCTTTATCGTCTGATAAAAAAATACATTAAATATATCTTATCCAACCACGAAGTACCACAAGGAGACCGCACGCCATGTATTTCACCTGTCACCTGTTTGCGATCACCTGTCCTCGGGTACAGAGGGTCCAGACAGTGTGCCAACCTAGTATCATTCTTGCTGATTGGCTCAGTTTTCTTATACATATACTATAGACATATAGTATATATATAGATGGATGCAGAAAGCTGTTATCCTTGGGTCGCTTCGTGTCATTAAGACACACGAGGGTTTCGCCGGCCTGTCGTTGTGATTTCGTCGTTGCCTATGACCACCCATCTCACGGTTGTGAGTCGTGGCCGTGGGTGTGATTTACCGCGGTTCTACTGGGAGCTGGTGTTATTTTTTAGATGGCAGTTGCTCTCAGTGGGACCCTGCGGTGGTCGTTTAACCCTTTTTTTAAATTATATATACTACACTATAGAAAACCTCAACTAAAAATGGTGGCATCCCTTCCAAAAATGGCGGCATCCGGCTAGGTTGCCACACTGTCTCTGGACCCTCTGTATCCTCGGGATTTTCAGAGCGGCGCTTCAGAGAAAATTTGTAACTAAATTGTCATCTGCTACTATAGGAATCATAATTCTTCAATCTCCCGTATGTAGCGCTCTCATCAGGGAATGAATTAAAACCCCGAGGACAGAAGATCGTGATTGTTGGCTGTTTTCCATCGTCCGCGCCATAGGCGTGCAGTCTCCTTGTAGTACTTCGTGTTTCCAATATATGTAAAAGCTCGAACCTTACAATTCAATATTCATTTTAACGCAAATATATTAGATTTAGATTGTTTACATTGTAGAGATACTTCTGTTTAAAACGAATAGTCACTGCAAAAAGGGAAAATTCCTAATTTTAATACTTTTTGCATGATACCGCAAGGCATTAAGTTCATATGTTCGAGATTAGAATGCCAACTTGCAACTTTACACAAAAGTATGAAAATTATACATTTTTACAATTTGTGGTCATGCACATTAAGAAATTAATCAGAAATAAATTCTTAGTTTTCAGTTAGAATATACAGTAATATGCACTGGAATATTTATTTTACGATTTGTATGAGAACTAAAAGCAATGTGCAAAGTGGAGCATTTCACCAAAGATATTATTTCACGAAAAAACAACTTATCACTAGTGTCAAAGTTTATAAAAAACGTAACTTTTAAGCAAAACAAAAATTTGTGGATGACTCTATTCTGAAAACTGATTTAGATTTCAATCTGATTCGAACGCGCTTAAAATATTATTTTTAGGAACATGATATTCGAATAAACAATATAGGAATCTTTTCACATAATGAGTTATAACGATCAATAATAGTAAGAAAGTAATTTCAACAAGTAGATTTCAAGAAGGCACTGTAAAGTTTTGAATTTTAAAATTTGGAGCAAGCTAACTCAGTACTGAGCACAAAACGATAAGGCATAAGGGTAACAAATGTTCACTAGTGTTCGATTGACTAAATGTGATTTGTTCTTCAACTAGCATTTGATACGTCAATGTCGATGGTTTCATCTTTAAGTAACATACGTTTGTCCTCTTTTTGGTTGCCCTTTTTATTACCACCACCTTTGCGTTTGCCGCGGTTAACGACTCCGTTTTCATCGTCCATCATGCGCAAAATTTGCTTCTGATCGGAACTCTCTATTGGTGCGATTGAAATGTCTCTTACAGCTCTGAACTTACCGCAATTGTTCAGATGTTCGTTCTCCAACCGGAAAAAATTCCATATGAAACGCCTAGAGAATAGAAGAGAGACTTATTAGAAATATTAATAAAATTATATTTTCTGGTGAATTATTTTAAACCATAATGAATCAAACTTATTTGAAATTGCAGGATGACCAATACCCTAATAGCACGGAACGTTCCAGCGGAACTTTCCCGGAACGTGTAAAATGTCCACCCCTTGGGAACGTTCCACTGGGACCTGAGGGGAACTTTCCATTATTGTTATTTTTAACAACAATTATCTCATAAACCGTAAGAGATAGGTAAAAATGGATGTCATTTTTGAGTTTTGAGTACCGCACATACTACACTATAATATGATATCCGTATCACAAACTGACATCGATTTTGACCTATCACTTACGGTTTACGCGATATTTATTGATAATAATAACAATAACGTTAACTTATGTTTGGAACGTTCCCAAGCGGCGGACATTTTACACGTTCCGGGAACGTCTCAGGAACGTTCCGTGCTATTAGGGTAAAGACTCAATACAAAATTTCACGTGATTTTCCATTTTTCAACTACTTCGCGTGGTTATTGAAAGTTTTGAATTAAAAAAAAGAATCTCTGAATAAACGAATATAAATAATTGAAAATGAAGCATTAAAAATTTAGCAAGTTCAAAACAGAAGCCGTCAAAATTGAACAATTTTCATTTCGAAAGTTTCAAACACAAAAATAATTCAAAATCAACATTATTAAAACGAGTTTATTCAAAATTAAAGCATTAAAAAATTATTCAGCTTCGAAGATTTCAGTTTAAAATTTTATTTTGAATTTTTTCAATTTAATTATTTGACTGCTAGAGCTTTCAATTGGAAATTGTACAAATTTGAAACGAAAATTCTTAAATCACGAAGGGTTCAAATAACAATTGCTGAAATTTAAAATTATGTATTCTATAAAACTTCTACCTAAAATTATTTAATTATGAGCGTTATAATTGAAATTTTTGTTAACTATTAAGGCCCTAATTTCTAAATTATACATTCTTAAGAAATTAAAATTTCAAATAAAAGAATTTTTTATATTTTAATCCAAAAGTATTGAACTTTCAACTTTGCAGAAGTGAAATAGACTTAAAAATTAAAATCTTAGCCATTTAAAAGAATACCAAAATGACCTCTTACACTCTTAGATTATTTTATATAATATTATGTGAAATTTAAGGTGATTGCAAAATTTTTCTAATAAAACTAAGAATTTCAAAATATCCCGAACAGGTTATCCGGTCCCGTGCACCTCAGAATGAATAGCTTACCTGAAAACTTCAAGGGGCGCTACGACTGACATTAATAAGTCGTTCGAAACATTAAAGTAGTCGTGAAGGATGTAAGTGGCAACCCACGAAAATCTTATTACGAAGTCTTCTATTATAGCGAAGTAATAAAAACTCTGAAAATAAGGTTTGCATTAAAATACTTACTTTTAAAAACAATAATAAATATACTGATATTTATAACACTGACTTATGAGAAAAAACTTACAGCAGCTGAATAAACCACTTCTTCTCGTAAAAATCTATTTTCTCCAGCATTGCTATCAAGAAGACCCCAATCCATTTTAATATCCCAAGTATATGAATAAATGGAATTCAAAACGCAACTTCCAATCCAGAACCAAAGCCACGGGCTCTCCCATTGATTCTCATAATTTTCTAAAATTGAATAATTACGAAAATTTTATTCAAGGTTGCATAAAATATAGTAAACATTCCACGGAGATTCAAAATATTTGCAAAACATCAATTTATGAATATTTTTCAAAACATTTCGAACTTTCTGAGTCATCCTAAATTATCCAAAATGTCCTGTAATGTTTTAGAATATTCGCCATCATTAGAAAATATTTCTCAATGGTTTTAGGCATTTTAAAGACCACATTTTTTAATTTTCTAAAAATTTTCACTGAATTTTCAAACAATTAAAAGGAATGTTGAAAATATTCTAGAATTTTCCACTTATTCTAGAAAATCTGATAAGATTCCATAACATTTTCCAATATTTGAGCTATCAATTTCGGTATCTTCCTGAATCATGCAAAATATTCTACAATATAATATTATATCATATTGAATATAAAGACATTTCACGATGATCTGAAATTTCTTAAAACCATACATTTAAGTATCTTCTCAGTCTTTTTAAAACGTTGGATAACGAGATGAAATAGTAAAGCATTCATTTTTCAATGTTTTATGATTTTCCAGAATTTTCAGAAGTACCTTAAAAGAAAATCAATATATTCTAGAATACTTCAGAATAATATGCATAGAATATTACAGAATCTTTCTATGAAAATTCGAATATCGTCAATTTTTATATGCCCCAGAAAATGTTGTCCTACATAGTGTTCTGCAGTATTTTTAATGTTTCATAAACATTTGAAATATTTGCAAGATGTCAATATCCGAGTGCTTCAAAACATTTTCGAGTGTTTGAAATCTTCTAAAATCTTAAAAAATGCTCCAAATCTTTTTATAATATTTTAACAGAATTAATTATAGAATTTCCTGGAGTTTTCCAGAATATTCTGAACCTTTTCCGAGTGTTATGGAATATGTATTTAAGATTCTTATAGAATATTTAATTGCCCAATAATGATATCAAATATTTCTATGCATTTAAAAAATGCTATGGAATATTACAGGGCATTCTAGAATACTTCAGATCGCTAAAGACTTTTATGGAATATTCCAAAATTTCTGAATGTTCTAGAATTTTCCGAAGCATTCTCAATTATTATGAAATATTCCATTATTTTCAAGAATATTCCAGTCATCTTTATGGCGAATGTAAAAAAAAAGGTTTTAAAAAGTTTTTGCTTAATTTTGAACGTGCATATTTAAAATATTATGACTGAAATTTGGACAAAATTGTTTAAACATTACACTTCAAGGTTCAACTTTCAGCTAAAGTTAAAAAAAACGAAATATCGCGAAGGTTCGAAAATATTTAATGATTTATAAAAAATACTACATAATAGAGCAAAATTTAGTAAAATCCTGTAAAACCTCAAATATAATGTATTAAATAATTTTCTTTAAGTTTTTTTCTAGGTACAAGGTTACTACAAATTGAACCCTAAAGGGACAAATGTGTAGACTTTAGTTAAAATATCACCTATACGTTCTAATGGACTTTAAGCTTAAAATTGGCCCAAGATCTGAAATTTGAACTACATACAAGTATACCCAATATTCTTAGTAATTTAACAAAATGCATACAAATTGGGCTCATTATTATTATTGAATTTTTAGGCTGGTTCATTTAAGTCGACTCCACTTCACTGGGTATGGGCCTGTGAAAATTTTTTCTTTACTAATGTGGACTTAGAATCACTGTATGAATTTAATCACAACCAGCGATAACTCGCGGCTACATCCGACTTTATTAGAAGTACTCGCATTTGCCTGGACGTTTGGCCAGGGAAGAGGAGAACTGCAGAAATCCATCTCCAGAGTTCAGCTTATTTTCCGACTGTCGATTTTGAAGGTAGAAATTCGATGTGTCTTACCATCGAATGTGCAAAATCATCCTCGGCGTCAAATCACACATTGGCCTTATTTAACATATATCATTTTGATAGGTAACGAGTGTACAGATAATCTACAAACAAATCAATATCGCAGCGAGTAAATATAGAAAACTATAATAATTATAAACTACCTTCGTGATATAATCGTAAAGTTGTCGCTATGACGACAAGAAAGGTGGTAGAATATTTTCCAGCATTCCAGAGATGGGGAAAAGCTTCCTTTGAATCACGATACCGGCGAACACATTGGGCAAAGCGAAACCAGGCAGGTAAACAATTAACGACGGGTCTAATAATAAGGGAGCCAGAAGTGCATTGTTTCGTATCTCCAGCTTCGAGCCAATTTCCATTCGTTATGTAAAAACAAGTTAAAAATTGGAAGTCAAGAAGGGCCGTGACAAGACTATTTAACTGATCTGCCAGCCAGAAATCGGCAAAGTTCACGAAGGCGAAAGGAGCAATTATTACTCTCCACTGAAAAGTAAAATTTTTTGAAGTTATTGAATAATTTTTAGACGTTTCCAGTAGTAATAACAATAATAGAGCTCCAAATGAATTCATAACATAACAACTCACCATAATACGTAGCAACCAAAATCGAGCTTCATGTCGAAACATTCTAAAAGGATTTAAAAGAAACGCCATCATAATTCCGACAAGGGCGAGAGGATTCACATACGGTGGTATACTTAAGCTGGCACTATAAAGGAAACTTAAAATACTAAGTGTCCAAACCACACCAAGTACAGCTGCCAATTCCATTAGATGTTGTTCAGAAAGATGATTTCGAGGATCGAGTTCAAAAATTAATACATGATTAACTCCGGATGATCTCCAGCCATAAACGTTGACACCAATGAGAAAAAGGAATTGAATGATGAGCAATGGTCCGCGATACAAGCGGAAGGCTATTTTCAAGTTGTCTCCTCCATCATGGAAAATTGCTGAAAGATCAAAAATTATACTCTGGCATTAGTTTTGTTCTAATTGTAATGCTTTTATTAAATTTCATAGCTATTCTGAGTTGAACCAGGGTTTGAGATGAACCCGGTTTGCAACCATTTTTCACGGTCATAAATATCTAAAAATTCAAGTTTTCGAAGATGAAAAATTTGTTATTTGCAATATTAAAAAATATGAGAGACATTTTTTTAATTAATCTCTAATATTCATAAATTACAAATTAAAACATTCAAAGTTCTGAATGTTCAAATAATTTAAAATAAGAAATTAAATAATTTATAATTCGACACATTTAAGTTTCTAATCTCTTGAAACATTTTCTCTTTCAAATAGAATTACATTATAATTAAAATGTACATTTTGAGCAATATAGGGGAGAGCAGCTATCAGTCGTTAGAGATCTGTTTACTGCAATCACATCAATCACGCTAATCAGACTAATGTTTGCTTCCGATGCTGGTCGAATCAGTAATGCCTCATCTTCTCGCAAAAATGTAAAAAGTATAATTTTTGAGCATTAAAAAAAGATATTCTAACTTTCTTCAAGTAATTATATTGAATTTCTTGTTCTCTTTTAATTTTACTCTAGGACAAACATATATTTGAAATTATGCAACAACCCCATTTAAAATTGGAACATGAGAAATGTTAAAGAATTTCAAAAAGAATGAATTCCAAATTGCATAATTTCATGTGATATCAAGATACATTTAAACTAAAATCGAAAAGAAAACCCTACCTGAGAGAATGACCGTAACGAAAAGAACAATGAAGCTGCCAGAAAATAATCCAACTTTAAAAGTAGTCCAGGGACTTTGATGTTCACCTAGTGGCGGAACTCTAAGTCTTTTCATAGCACGCTGACGATCTCCACCTTCGAGTCCATTCGTTACTGAAGCCTCAGTGTCTTGAATTAGTTTATCGATATCCTTCGAAGTATAAAAGTGTGCTATTTCGACGCATTCCATTCTCCACTTTGATCCAGTATCCACTGAGAGAAGCTAAGAATCGTAAATTGATATTTTGTGTTACGTATTCAAAATAATTTAAAAAATAAGAATTTTAAAAATTGTATGGAAGTCTGCCCTCCAACTTTTAAGACCCCGTAATTCACCTTATTAATTAACAATACTAAAAAAATATGGAAATTCACGAGGCACAATCAAATAAATTACGCAAAGACTAATATCTGTACCATATCTATTTTATACTCTCAGTTTTGTAGCAACCCATTCATTAATAAATTCTTTATTATTTTATTGCAAGAAACTAACCTTGTCGTGTTTTTTGAGTATCTTGCGAAAGCCAGTGTAATTTAGGTTTTGGTAGTTTTGAAGAAGGATGAGGGACAAGTAAAATTCTGAAAACGCTAGCTTGAGTTCCCGCATCTTTCTCGTTGGTAGCTGAGGTTTTGCATTTGTTTTTCCTTTGTGTTTTCCTCCGCCTTGTTGCACCTCCAACGCGGTTTTCAATTCGCTTTGCAGTGCTGCATATTTGCGAGTCGCCTCTGCCAACTTCTCTATACAAAATTTAATGATGACACTTTCTGTTAAACATTGGAATACATCCATGTCCAATTAAAATTCTACTAATTAGGAGGAGGGGGAGTAAATTTTAAAAGGAAACAATATTAAAATTCGCAAGCTTGAGATTATGAAGGAAATCGAGTGAGGAGAATCTACTATATAAAATTTAAATTTGTACACTTGAGGCACGAAACCGGCCACACCGTTGCACAGATTGACTTGAAAATTTATACACGTGTATATTAGGCACTAAATATGATTCCTACGGCAACCCGATTCACTCATTGATAATAGTTTTTGTTTAATTAATAATGCAAAATAACATTGACTGTATATCTATATAATTATATCTAGTATATGAAAGTAAGTGGACTAGAACGTATGATGCTTACGCAAATCCACAGTTGTTGACCAATCGGCACCAAATTTTGCATACACATTCTTTGGGCTCCCAGATATTTCATGAGAGCAATTGGGCGATATATGGGGGGGGGGGGAGGGGTACCGCCACAGATTTTGACTAATCGGCACCAAATTTTGCATACATATTCTTTGAGCTCCCGGACAGATCGTAAGAGTAATGGTGGGGGCAGCTACGGGGGGGGGGGCACAGTTTTTTACTAATCAGCACCAAATTTTGCACACAGTTTCTTTCCGCTCCCGGACAGGTGGTAAGAGTATTGGGGAGGGTGAGCAGCAGCTAGCTGTTACTGCGGGCAAAGTCCGCGGGTGACAGCTAGTATAACATACAAATTAAATAATATTATTCTCATAAAAACTCACCGGAGTAAAAAGTATTAATTTTTTTGAGTTCCTGATCACAAAAGGTGAAAAATACTTCGTCGAAGGACGCAAAATGTCTTGTTATCACTTCCGGTTCAACGCTTTCAGCAGATGGTGCTTCCTCCACTGCTCTATAAAGCATTGCCTTCATTTCCTATTAACAAAATTATATTCAATGATTATCCATCAAATTGGAATAAAATTTCTTTGCAACTTCAAAACCACTAATGAATTCAAGTATACAACTCTTTTGTAATTCTTTTGAAATCATTGAATTCTCTTGAATTAATAATAATAATCTTCGAATTCATTCATTCATTTACTTTGTCCACATTGAAGGTCCTATGTTTTCGAGTGTTTCTTGTCTCGCCACTTTGTCTATCATGTCAATGGGATAGTTCATTATAATACGTCAGTTAGACATCTTATAAAATTATTGTCTTCCCACTTGAAGTAACATGAATTTGTTCCCCTTGCCTCCCTTGCTTGGAAATACTTCATCCTTGATTTTCTGGTTATTAATTTTTCACTTTAGACTAAAATAAGTGTATTTTAAAAGGCGTGATGCAAAATTAGAAAATTAATTATTTGTAACGACTTAGTTACAAGATCCTAATTTAGGAATACTTCGTTTTTTAACGAAGTTTCGAGTTGTTTAATTTCTAACGCTTTTAGAATGATTAAACTTTGGGGGTTCACAATTTATAATTCTTCAATTTTTTGAATGGTGAAAATGACAGGGAATTTTTGTTTACAGTAATCTCATTTTTTAGTTTAGAAAAAATTATCCCATCACTTTGAATGTAACTTGATACTACATGATATAATAGATACCTATTATTAATTTGTATCATCTTTACAAGTTTTGAAATTACAATTTTAAATGCGCAATTCTAAGGCAGTTTAATGTTTAAGGCCTTAAAACCAAAATTCTTCAGCTTCAAAAGTTTAAATTTAAAAATATTTTTGTTTAGGTTTCTTAATTTTTAAATGCTCAATCAGGAACGTTACAAATTTCTGAATATATATAATTTTGTTATGTTAGTGTTGTTGACTAGATAAAAATAATAAAAAATGTACAGTTTTTAATGCTTTTTTAAAATAATTATTACATTTTTACGGACATTATATTTGAAATTGTTCAGTTTTGGAGGTTTCCAATTTCAAATTGCACAATGTTGTACGCTGCTACTTCAAAATTGTACAATTTTGAATTGGAATTGGATGGTTGTTTATAGAGAAAAAATGTTTCGTTGGGATATATATTTACCAAAGGAGAGGGTAAAATCTCGATCTTTCTTATTGGCCCCTGAAACTGTGTGCCAAAGCACAGTCCAATCCGATTAGTCTTTCAAAAGTTATCCGGTATACAGACGACGACAACAACGACAACAACGACAGACAGACAGACAGACACCGACGTAAAAACTATTTTTTCTGATTTAGGGGGCCTCAAAACGTCGACATTTGATGGAATCCACGAAAGTCATTTTTCACATAAAATCAATACCTTCTCATTATGATGAGAATGTAAAAATGTTGTTTTTAATACATTTTCGATAGGGATCTTCAAGGCCTAGCTGTTAAAAATTTGTTTGAAACAGATGGTACCTGCAGAAAACCTACCGAACGCTTATTTTTACGAATAAATAATAATATGTCCATTTTTTAGCCTGAAATAAAGGTACCGTCAAACGGGATAGTTTCGGATATGTGGGGTAAATTCGGACATTCCTAAATTGATAGTTTAAATTACTTAAGGTGGTTTTAGTCAGAATCTAGAACCAGTTAAGACTGAAACTGATTCCAGATTCTGGTTAAAACCACCTGAAGTAATTTAAACTATCAATTTAGGAATGTCCGCATTTACCCCACATGTGCGAAAATACCCCGTTTGACGGGACTTAAAAGGAAGAAACCTAATCTTTCTTTTAAAACAGAAAAAAAAGAACCCTAAATACGAAAAAGGTATAATTTATTTTTGATCTTCAATTTTGAAGGCCAAATGTTTTTTTTTCAAACAATGCTTATGATTAACAGAAATTTTATGAAAACCCCTATTGAAAATACAGTGAATAACAATTTTGTATTGGTATTACCAGTCATAAAACACCAAAATAAAATATTAAAAACTTGAGAACTTTATGAATTTAAACATCTTTAATTTTAAGTACTTTGAATTCAGAAAAGTTCTCATGTTTTAAATGCTTTGATTTTGTAGTTAAATATTCAGTACTAGGCCACATAGAAATATTTACATTGAGAATTTTACTGGCAACAAGAATTCTAAACTTTGCAAGTGATTTTAAGGCAAAAGTTCTAAAAATAAAAGTAATTTAAAGATAAAATAGGATGAGGTCGATGAAAGAAAACACTGCACTTCAATTAATGGAATTTAATAAAGGTTATTGCACGAATAGATATAATTTGATGAAGAAAACAGGTATAGTTATTATTGCGGTGAAAAATGTGGTATCCACGATTGATTTAAACTGATATTAAAGAAGTTATGTAAATAAATGAGTATAATTGTTCTCAGGAAAAATAGCGCTCTTTGAAAAATATATCACTCCGATTTAGGCGTGCGATCGATGCCGTTGCCGAATGCGAACTGACCCGTACCCTTTGCCAGGCCCAAACCCGCCCCTCCCAGCTTCCGCTCTTACCCAGGGTCATGGAATTTTCCATGAATCTGTGCGCGGGTGAAAACTCGGCAAGCGCAATGAGCTGACAACGTTTTACACATAAATATATTTTTCACGAAACAAATTTCTGTCCTCGACATTCCCCCTCCCGTATTCCTAGTCAGTTAGGAATACTAACATGGCACTCGAGGATACACAATTTGTGTGCTGGTTTCCTGTCTGTTCCCGTGGCTGTCTTCACATCTGGAATGAAGTGCCACTCGATGCCCTCCGTAGCCAGTTTTTGCTGAATCACGTACTGATCCATCTCTTCTAAAGCCTCTCGTAGTTCCCGTCTCGCTCCGACGAAATTCGTCCCGTTTTCTGAGTAGATTTTCGTTGGTTTTCCGCATCTGGCCATCATCCTTCTCAGGGCCATTATCATGAAATCCGTTGTCAGTGAGGCTGCAATTTCGAGGTGCACGGCTCGCACGTCTTCTCGTGCCTCCGTCCGATGGTCACATTCAATGGTCCAAAATAATCTACCCCTGTGTTGACGAATAGCCTGATGAAACTCTCGGTACGTACATCGGGAAGTGGTGCCATTCTTGGTGCTGATGGTGTCACCTTTCGGATCTTGCACATTTGGCAGTCTCTGATCACACTTTTGACTGCAAGTCTGATGTTAGTAACCCAATACTGCATTCGTAGGTCGTTTATCACCCTCTCTCGACCCAGGTGTCCAGCTCTCTGGTGGTGGAACTTAATGAGCAATATGACAGCCTGATGCTTACCATCCAGGATGATGGGTGTTCTAACTGCTGCACTTACTTCCGGATTATTTATGCGACCATCCATTCTAATCAGTCCGTCTTTGGTTAAAATTGGCGATAGTTGAAAGATCTTGGTGAAAGGTCGCTTCAGCTCTCGTCCCGCTTGTAGTGTCTTGACTTCTAAACGGAATGACTCTGCTTGTGATGCCCTCAGGATCTCAATCTCGCCTCTCGAAATTTCTGCCGCTGTCAGCTCTCCAGATTCACCCTTTCTCCGGCACCTGTCGACGAAGCGAATCACCCACGCCATAGTCCGGATTAGTCTCGTCCATGATGAAAATCTGTAAAAATCAACAAAATCCTCCCTCTCTGTCATCAATAAACAAATTTCTGGTTCAGCGGGTAGATTCCCCTTTGGCCAGTGCTCCTCGTTCAGTGTCAGAAATTCTGGCCCGGTGAACCAACGACTTGACGATGTTATGTCAATGTGATCAACGTCTCTAGTGGCATCGTCAGCCACGTTTTGCTTCGTTGGTACCCACCTACATTCTTCCACTGAAGTCGAGTCCAGGATCTCAGATATTCGATTAATGACGAAAGGTTGATGCTTTCTCGTCTCCGATCGAATCCATTGAACGACAGTTTGCGAGTCTGTCGACAAGAACTTCCTGGAAATGTTTAGGGTATGCAGCCCGATGATGGTTTGCGCCAATCTACTGCCCATCACTGCTGCCTGCAGTTCCAGTTTCGGTATCGTCAGTTGTTTCACGGGAGCTACCTTGCTTTTGGCCATTACCAAAACTACTCTCGTGCCACTCTCCCCCTCCAATCGAAGATAGCCGGCTGCTGCGAACGCCTGTTCGCTCGCGTCACAGAAAACGTGCAGCTGTACGTCCCCTAACTCTCCGATTCCCAGGATGTAGCATCGTGGTATTCTAATCTCGGTGGCTCTCTGCAAGTCAGCTAGCCACGTTTCCCATTTTGGAAGTAGATTGTCTGGGAGTGGCGAATCCCAATTTACTCCAGCACGCCATAGATCTTGCATCAGGATCTTTCCCCTGATCGTCATTACCGCAAGCAGACCTAGAGGATCAAACACAGACATGATCAATTTCAATACCTCTCGTTTTGAAGGATGTTTCTCTCCATTAACCAATCGTTGATCCACTCGTGGAAATGTAGTGCTGAAGGTAAATATGTCATTTTCGGGTGACCAGACTACTCCGAGTACTCGCTGAAATCCCTCCTCGTTGAATGCGAATTCCTTTCCTTTTTGCGCTACTGCTTCTGATGGTAAGGCGCTCAAAACTTCTCGAGAGTTGGACATCCAATTTCGGATCTCGAATCCGCCCCTGCTGTGTACTAGAGCCACTTCGCGTGTCCTGCGAATAGCCTCGTCGATTCCATTTATGCTGTCCAGATAATGGTCCATATAATGTTTATAGATTATCGCCCGTCAGGCCTCTGGATACACTTCTTTGAACTCCTCAGCGTTGCGCGTTTTAATTTCTTGTGCGACGTAAGGTGAAGAGATTGCCCCAAAAATCATCACCTGCATTTGCAAGGTTAGTAGTTTTCCTGTCTGCTGATCCCGCCCTAAAAATCGCTGGCTATCTTGGTCCTCCTCTCGGATATAGGTATAGGTATAGGTCGTTCTCTGAAAATGAAAAGAACTCCCACCAAAGGATTATAAAGGTCAGGTCCTTTCAGCAGACAGTCGTTCAAACATACTCCATGACTTTTCGCCGCAGCATCCCATACTAAACGCATCTTCGTAGGTTTGTTGGGATTGCGTACTACAAAGTGTGGCAAATACCACGTTCTAGGACCGATGATTTTTTCCTCTTCCTCTTTTAGAACACGTGCGTACTTTTTGTCCTGGTACTCCTTTATCTGCTGTTGGTACCCCTCTTTGAAGTCTGGCTCACGTTCCATTTTTCTTTCCAAAGAAAGAAACCTCTTTTCTGCGAGACTCTTACTTTCGGGCAAAGTGTCACCATCCCTCTTCCACAAAAGTCCTGCTTCCCAGCGTTCACCTATTCGCCGTGCTGTTTTAGCTATAACTTCTTCAGCTCGCTGATCTTGCTTGGAACGAACAAGCTCGGCCCTCGAATTTACGCCAAAACTTTCCACAGTCCAAAAGCTTTTGAGCTGCTCACTAAGTTCTGCGTCAGGACCCTCCTGAAAGAAGAAATGACGATGACATTCCAGATTGAATCTACCTGAAATGTAAGAGCCACGAATAGTCCATCCTAGTGGTCTGAGGACTGCAAACGGTTCATTCTTCTTTCCCATGACGGCCTTGAGTTGGACCTTCAGATGAGCGTAATCCTCCCCTATGAGGATTCTTGGAACTGCACCGCTCATTTTCGGAATATCCAAATCCTTCAAATGTTCCCAGCATGCAGTCTTTACATCCAGGTTCTGCTCTGGTAAATCCAATTCAGAGTACGTCCTGATGTCTTCCAGTTTGTACTTCTGCCCTGCTCCCTGGATCCAAACGTCTACACGTTGTGACGAGGCCTCGTCGAGAGTCGCTTTGTTCATCCATTGCGACTGCAATGGATCAACTTCACCCTTCAATCCTAGTTGCATAGCCACGTGTGTCGCAATCAAGGTGACTGTGGATCCCGAGTCCAAGAAAGCATAGGTATCCATCTCACCGTCTGGTCCCGAAAGAGTTACTGGAACAATAGATAAAAATACCTTCTTCTTGGGTGCTCATTCGTCGAGTTTGGCTGCTTCGAGGTGTAAGGACTTCTTTCTTCGAAATGTAATAGGGAATTGTGTTCCTTCTTGCAGCCTCCTTTGCCACATTCCTTGTTCCTGCATTTTCTGACAGGGTGATTAGCCGTCAGCCATCCGAAACACACCTTATTTTTCGTAGCCCACTTCCACCGGTCGTCGACATGCAGCTTCTTAAATTTCTTGCACTTGACTATAGTGTGATCTTCATCACAATAGCTGCAGCTTTTCTTCTCACCATCAGCTACGTTCAGCAGAGTCCTGTCCTTGCCGTGCTTTGCCTCTAAAAAAGGGTTACAAAAGGCCCTCGCCGCACCAGCCTGTCTCTCCAACCATGTAGCAAGTTGTTCAATAGTCAAAATTGATGGGTTTAAGGTAGATCTGGCTAATTGAAATTTCATAGCAGTCGGAAGTTTCTCGATTAATTGATCTCTTAGCAAAGGACTTATCAAATAATCGGGTCTGTTCAAGGACTCTATCGTAGCTACTAGATTGTTAATGATGTTAGAAAATTTAATTATGCTACTCGGCCAACGGCGATACCACGCTGGAAACACCAGTTCTCGTAAGATCACTGAAGTTAAGCATTGTTGGGCGCGGTTAGTACTTGGATGGGTAACCGTTCAGGAATACCTGCGTGCTGTTGGCCCGTCGTAGGTGTGGTGGGCCCACATTGGTAGTAAATATCCACCTAGAAACACTACCCGAATCGGGTAGTGAGGCAATGAACTTTCGAGTTCGAACTGCTAATCTATGTATGTATGTATGTACTCGGCCGATCTTCTTTTATCCGAGGATACTCTATTGCTTTTTGCATAATGTCCTGAATAATATATTCAGGACGACCAAATCGATTCTGTAAAATTTCAATTACCTTGTCTACCTTGGTTGTCATGAGCAGTGCCTTAACTGCTTCCCGAGCCTCCCTTTTGAGACTTTTCTGAAGACGCGCCATATTCTCCACTGGTGAGAATCCATAAGACTCAGTCGCTCTCCGGAATGTGCTGATAAACATTGTCCACTCCGAAATGTCTCCACTGAACGCTGGCAGATCTTGTCCCATTGCTTGTCGAGCGATATATTTTCTTAGGCCCGAGTTGTCCTGTTCCTCTTCTTGGTCCACTTTTTCACCTGGACGTCGAGATAAAGATAATTTGTTTGAAATGTCCTTACGAAGTACCTTTATCTCCGATCGATCCTCCAAGTCCCTCTCCGTAGATCCAATCCAAGACTCAACCTTTGACACTGCTGATCGTTCGCTGCTTCCTGATCTTGATGGCTCAGCCTCCTCTTCAGAAATACTGTACTCACTCTGTAGTTCAGCCAATTCTTTTTGAGCTTGTAAGCGTACAAGCTCCTGTTGACGCGCAAGCCTTTTTCGTTCAGCCTCTTCTTCTAAAGGAGCCAATTCTCGGGCTTGGCGGAGTTCGACATCCAGGCGCTTCCTTATCAATTCGCCTGCAATAGACCGCTTCGATCTCCCAGAAGCTGTGCCTGAGCGCTTCGTTGTCGCCGGTCCAGTGCCCGAACATTTTGTTCTTGATGAGTGAGTGCCCGAATTCTCAGTTCTCGCTGATCTTTAAGGGCTGGCAGCTCTGAGTGAAACGGGCGCTGAAGCGTGTACCATTGCTTTCGTGGTGGTAGTTTTCTTTGCTGTGACCTTTAAAGAGCGGGCTTTCGAAGGGAGGCTCTCTCCTTCCTCTTTTCCCTTATCTACTCTCTTCTTCACAGTTCTTGTAATTGCAACGTAGCGGTTCGGCTCCCTACCAAAATTTTCCCGTTGACTTCTCCGTGCGGTCCTCCCCTCCAACGCTCCTTCCGGAGTTTCAAGTGGGCCCATGTTCTCGCCCCCTCTCTGACCACCTCCGGCCGTATCTACGTTGGAGTTCGCTGCATCCCTCGAAGCTATGGCGTCGTCGGTCGGTTTTCCTTTCGATGTACTATCCGTTCGATCGATGTTAGCCCCACTCACTAATACACTTTCCACGCACTTTTCGCTTCTGCTCTTACGACGCACAGTTTTCCTTCCACTAGCACTGTCTTTTTCACCATCACGAATGCTTTCTACCTGATTATTTTTATCACTCATTTTAAAGTCTAAGTCTATTTCACAAAAACAGTCACTAAAATCACTTTGATTCACTTCCGCATCCACCGCGATAGGATCCGGCTCTCGAAGGACCAATGTTAAAATTTGCAAGTGATTTTAAGGCAAAAGTTCTAAAAATAAAAGTCATTTAAAGATAAAATAGGATGAGGTCGATGAAAGAAAACACTGCACTTCAATTAATGGAATTTAATAAAGGTTATTGCACGAATAGATATAATTTGATGAAGAAAACAGGTATAATTATTATTGCGGTGAAAAATGTGGTATCCACGATTGATTTAAACTGATATTAAAGAAGTTATGTAAATAAATGAGTATAATTGTTCTTAGGAAAAATAGCGCTCTTTGGAAAATATATCACTCCGATTTAGGCGTGCGATCGATGCCCTTGCCGAATCCGAACTGACCCGTACCCTTTGCCAGGCCCAAAACCGCCCCTCCCAGCTTCCGCTCTTACCCAGGGTCATGGAATTTTCCATGAATCCGTGCGCGGGTGAAAACTCGGCAAGCGGAATGAGCTGACAACGATTTACATATAAATATATTTTTCACGAAACAAATTTCTGTCCTCGACAAAGAAACTTCATGCGCGCATAGCGTGCGAATCATAATAGCTCATTTATAATCATTTTCTGTAATTAATTTTAATTCCCTTGAATTTGTTTGAATTAACATTGAATTCAGATCAATTTATCTCGATTTTAATTAATTCTTAATTAATTTTTTTAAAATTAATTTTAATTGATTAACAAATTTAATTAATTAATAATTAATTAAAATTTTAATTAATTTAATTTAATAAATAGTATTTAAGTGAAAACTTCAATTTTAAGAACTAAAGTAATGCATGCTACATTTTAAATGAATTCTGTCCACTAAATCTGAATTAGTTACAAATTAATAAACGAAAATCAAAAAGTCAATAAATGATTCAATTAGTTATTATTCTTAGTCAAATTCACTAGGGTTCTTCCAAATTTACTTCAATTCATCTGAATTTACTAAAATTCGACTTAAATAAATTAACTTTATGGTAATTCTTTGGATTCCTTTGAATTCACCTTAATTTTGGTAAATTCTTTAGATTCTTTGGGGTCATTCACAAAATACGTGATACGTTTAAGGGTGGGGGGGGGGGAGTCTGTCGAAGTATCATTCTCCATGTTAAGAACAATGGAAAAAGTATCACTCGGGGGGGGGGGGTCAGAAGTTCCTGAAAAAGGTATCACGTATTTTGTGAATGGCCCCCTTTGAATACTTTGGATTTTTATGAATTAATTTCAATTCTACTGAATTAATTTGAATTGTTGTTAATTCTTTTAAATTCACTTGGATTTAGCTGAATTCCCTTTATTGGCCTCAACATAATTTTTAATTATTTTCAATTCTTCGTCAAAAATGTAGAATGTAAAACTTTAAAATTGTCTAATTATGGATTTCTGAATCTGAAATATTCCATTTCAAACGCTTTTAATTTAATCATCACTCAATTTTGAATGTCTTAATTAAAATTTACTCACCTTCAAATTCAAATTATTCAATTTAAACGCTTTAAACTACAAAATGTATCACAATTTGTAACGTTTCCCTTGAAATACTTCAGTTCAGAATGTTTCTCGATGTAAATTATTCGACAGAAAAGTTTTCCATTTAAAACACACTCAACTCCCGATATAAGAACGGTTTCGGGCATGTCTTGCAGTGGCCTTCAACATAAATCGGGGGAATCCAGACGCATCAATTCAGGGCTGTAAGAACCATTTCCATCTAGCCGCCGGGATATCTAGTCGCGGGACATCTTATCGCCGGGACATCTAGTCGCCAGGCGTAGTTCCCAGCACTTTCAGTCGCAAAAAGGTTATGTTATAAATCATAAAAATATAAACATAAGAGATTAAAAACATTTAACACCATTATATATATACACACAAACACACAATTTATAATAAAATTGTAAATTGTTTCCATTATAAAGATATGTAAGCGTGGTTCAGAAAAATCTTCTTTTTTTATTATTTTTCGACTGCCGTATCGGGGCAGTTTGTTTCTCTGGATGAAATAATACTCTCCTAATTTTAATTATGAGATTAATTAATTAATTAAAATAATTTTTAAACAGTTAGAGGTTGCGAGCATTAAATGTATGTAAAATATGAGATTTTCGTAGTTTCAGATTTTTTTTTAATACACATATTAGTTTCAGAGAAATATCTTATGAATAGAAATTTTCGCTGATACAAAGGAAAAGACTCTTATTTTGTGTACGATTGAAAAAAAAATTTGGCTTCGGTAAAAGTCATAAACAGTACAATTCCTTGTGAACAGGCAGATATAAGAGCATAATTGTACCTGTAAACATTTTTTGTAAGGATTGAGAAAATTGTTAGACCTTCCCCACACAAATGATTAAAAATATATAATAGATTAGATGAAAAATTTATAACCTGGGCACCAGAGAAATATTTTAAAGAAATTTCTGCAACAACCCTGGTGGAAAAATTTTTACAAAAAAATACAAGAAAATAAAAGCATTTCTACAGACATCTACAAATAAATACAATAAATTACAGGAATGTATAAATACAATAAATTACAGGATTGTACAACTTTGTTCTATTATTGGAACAAATTTTGTATTTTTTTTTTGTATTTCATGTACATTATTGTGTTTCACCGTAATTTTAATTTCCTAAAAGAATTTGCAAAAAAGTACAACTACAGGAAATTACAACTGCAAGAATCTACAGGTTTTGCAGCTAAAAAATTGTTCTTTTTGGACCTAGGATGACAAATATTTAGAATATTGCAATGAAATTTTTTATTGAAATGTGTACATGATCGCTATTATAAAAAAGCGCCTATGTTTAATATGTTTAATTTGTTGACTTTTCTAACCGAAAATACGAACTTTCCACAAAACAGTTTATTTTTTAACAGAAGATTTAATTTTCAACCGAAGCAGAATAATTTTTAATCAGACATTGCACTTTTAAGCAAAAAAAGGTAAAATTTCTACAGAAGAAGAAGCAGACGAAAATTCAAAACAGTTGAATTTTCCATCATGAAGTATGGCAGAATAAATTAGTTTTGAATCTAGCTAATTTTCCATTGCACACTTTTTTATTTCGGATTATCGAAATTTGAAAATTTCAAATCAGAAAAAAATCCTTCAACATTCTTTAACAAAATTCTTAAAATCTTTAACATTTATATAATTTTAATTTAAAATTAAATTTTTTAATGCGCAATTGTAAAACAGTTAAATCTTGGAGGCCTTGAAACTAAAGCTTTTTTGCTACAAATTCAAATATTAATAATTTCACGACCATTTCGCTGACAAACCTTTGCAAATTCCTTATTAAAGTCTTGATAATCAGTTTTAAGTATAATAATTTCAGATTAAATATAAAGCAATTCCAAAATGAAAAGCTTAAAATTGTGCAATTTCAAACACTAGAATCATATTATAGCAATCTTCTTCTTTATTCATAATGTGTACCCTAAGGGTTTAAATGACTTCCATTTCTTACAACACTTCCTTCTACATGCTTTATAAAATCTTATCCTTACTATTTACAGTTATTTACACCTATTTACAGAAAATCTTATATCTATATCCTTATTTCTATTTTTGACGAAAGCGCAATTTGGGACGTGTTAGCGAATGAGTAAGCGAGTGAGCGAGCGATCGAAAGCGAGATTGCAAGCGAGAGAGAGCGCGCGATAACGCAAACGCATCTTAATTTACTTATGCCATTACATAACCATTACTTACTAATCTTTACGCTTCTAATTTAACCGACTTCCGTTTCCTTTTTCTTTCACTTCTCTTGTAACTCCATTTTGCCATTTGTTTGCATCCATTCTTTCATTCTTTCTCATTTGCTCCCCTAGCACCCTCTAACTCCTTCATCCACTCTTCCCCCAAACCATCCTCCCCTAGAATCTTTACCACATTCTCTTGCCAGCTTCCTTTATCTTCCATTCCTCTTCTACATCCTTCCCACACATGTTCCCATGTTTCCCATTCACAGATTCTGCACTTCCTGTTCTCTTTATTTTCCCAATACATACCTGCCCTTACCTCGTTTCCCAATCTAAATCTTGCTATTCTGGCCCATCTTTTCTCTCCCCATCCCTTTTCTAAATACTTTGGTACTCCTTCCTTTTTTATCATCTTATACCATTTATTATATTTTGATTCCTCAATCATCCCCCATCTTTCTATTAATTGTCTTTCCCTATCTTTTTTTTCCACTTCTTCATAGTTGACTCCAGTCCCGTCTTCTATATCTCTAGCCTTAAAGAATTCCCTCCTTTCTTCTTCCCATCTCGTTAATTCCATCGCCCTCCCTCTCCTTTCTTCTACCTTTATCAAACACTTTCTCGCTAACTCCCCTCCCTTTCCCTCCCTCAGCTTCGTCTCAAAATTCCATGCCCTCTTTCCCGCTCCAGTACTTAATTTATCCCTTTGCGCTTTTTCTCTCACCATATATCGCGGCGGGCAGGCCTGCTCTATTGCACATTATCCATGCCCATTCTTTTAATTCTGTCCCCCCATATTTCCATACTTCATTTGGAATCTCATCTATATCAGGTGCCTTTCCATCTTTCATCATCCCTAATACCTTAACTATTTCCTCTCTTGTAATGTCCTCCTCATCTGTTTCCCTACCATCTTTTCCTCCTTTCCTAACTTTCCTCTCTACCCCTCCTAGTAATTCCATAAAATATTTTTTCCATTCTACCATCTCAATATCCTGGTTTACTCTTTTCCTTCTTCTTCTCTCTCTATCAACCACCTTCCAAACGTCTTCTTCCGTCCTAGCCTTCTCCGCTTTTTCTACAAACCTATTATTTTCCTCCTCTTTTTTTTTGCTCACACAACTCAGTATACTCCCTTTTTCTCCTATATTCTTCTCCACTACTTGTCCCTTTTCTCCATTTTCTTAATTCCCTTTTCACTTCCTTCTTCTTCTGTTTAAAATTCTCTTCCCATCCACTTCTATCCCGTCCTTCACTAACTTCCTTTCTGCTTGTGCACTCTTAATACTCCTTTTATTTCTCCTATCATTATTTCCATTTCCTCGTTTAGATTTCCTTCCCCCATTTTGATATTCCTGACTTTTTCTTTAAACTGTTCTTTACCTTCCATTGACCAATCCCCTCTTCCTGCTCTTTTTACTTTTGCTTCCTTTTTAGCCTTATTGTTATTACTCATTTCTCCCTCTACTGTCACTATTATGGGAAAGTGATCCGAATCTACATAATTCCCTATCTCTAGTTTCTTGACCTTCTCTCTTACCTCATCGTCCACTACCACATAATCAATTAACGTTCCCCTCTTTCCTCCTGAATGTGTATATTCCCCTTCCTCATCCCCCTCTATACTTCCGTTTATGATAAACCGTCCCATCTCCTCTAGGCTCTTTAATAACTTCTTTCCCTCCCCATTTAGTATCTTGTCTTTGGATTTTCTTCCTCGCTCTCTATCCCATTCCCTTCCTCCTCTATCTCCTGTTCTCGCATTAAAGTCTCCTGTTATAAGCCTAATCTCTTGCTTGTTTTCTTGTATCAGTTCTCTCATTTCCTCTGTTTTCTCCTGCATATCACCGTGCACATAAACCCCCACTATCTTCCACATCTCTCCTCCCATATTTATCTCTTCTACTATTAATCCTTCTTTATGTTCTTTCAACTCTTTTTTATCCTTCTCTGTTATAAATTCGTTCCTTACTCCCATCACCATTCCTCCAATTGCTCTGCCGTTTTTATTCTTCCTCTTTGCATTTTGAACCTGCCATTTGTAACCTCTTGGTAATCTTCCCCTTACTGTTTCTTATCCCTTTTCATCTAGCCACGTCTCCATCATTACTACTACATCCCATTGTGTCAAATTTCTCATAAACTCCCTATCCTTTCTTTCTAAGCGTTCTACCAGGTGTATAAGCTTAAATCCGCTGTTTGCTCATAGATGGCGTTAGGGAGCCTATGAAGCTACCATGGACACGCCATACTTTTTTTTTATGAGTTTGATATCTGTCAACATGTAATCAGTGCAATGCACATCATTAGCAATTGTATACAACAACATACATTTTTATAATGTCTAGTTTTTTTTTGCCAGAAAAAGAGCATATGCGGGAAGCCTTGGGAAAGATTTTGAAGGTTTGCCGGGATCAACCTACGATTTCTTGCGCTTAGGATTCTCGAAATATATCCACTTCTCATCGCCCGTTACAATCCGATGCAGGAACGTCTTTCTTTTTTGTCTGGCGAACAAGTTTTCGCATGTGTTTTGGTCTTGCTCCATCTGCCTATCGGTCAATTCATTCGGCATCCATTTTCCGATCTTTTGAACCTTTTCCATGGCACGTAGACGCATGGAAATGGCTACTTGAGCAACACCCAATTGCTCTGCAAGCACTTTTTGCGATTGGATATCGTCCTTGTCCAAAAGAGCCTGCAATTGATGGTCCTCAACCTTCCTGGGCCGATTTTCACGCTTCTTGTTGCTCAGGTCAAAATTGCCGTTTTTGAACCGCCGAAATCAAACTCTGCACGTTGTTTCCGATAAAGTACTGTCAACATAGGCCTCCACAAGTATTCGATGCGATTTGGCAGCCGATTTCTTCAAATTGAAGCAGAAAAGCAGAGCTTCCCGCATATGCTCTTTTTCTGGCAAAAAAATAGTCATGATTATCAAAGGAAAATTGTTTGTTTTTGTGAGAAATTGCGGATGGTGTCCACTGATTACATGTTGACAGATGTCAAACTCATACAAAAAAGTATGGCGTGTCCATGGTAGCTTCATAGGCTCACTAACGCCATCTATGAGCAAACAGCGGATTTAAGCTTATACACCTGGTATATTCCAGTAGCATATCTTCCAATCTTCCCTAATTTTGGTTCTCGTCTCTTTTTGTTTCCTACTATTTCTTATTTCTTTATCTCCTGTTCCTTTTTCTCCTAGTTTCCCGACACCTCATTATTTACTATCTCTTCCCTGTATTCGTCCCAATTCCACCATACTCCTATCTGTATTCCCCATACTTAACCCATGTTCTTCTTCCCTTTTTTCTTTCCTCTTCCGCTATTTTCCTTAACTTATACTGCATGTTCCTTTCTACCCATGTCAAATCATCCTCTATTCTCTCTGAGCTTCCATATAACACCCACTTCTTTATCATCACTTCCCTCTTATGTTCCCATTTGTTTAGTTTCACTAGTGCCATTCTCTCCCCTCTTCGCCCTTCCCTTCCTACACTTCGCACTTCCTCTATCTCTACCTTAGCATCAATCCTTTTTATTACTTCTTCCACTCCTTCCATCAGCTCCTTCCCCTCTAATCTTAGACCCTTTATCACTATGTTCCTTTTTCTTTCTTCTCTCTCTCTTTCTTTTCTTTGTTCTATTTTCCTCAGCCTTTCCTTCTCCTTATTCCCACTCTCCCCACCTCCAAACTCACGGTTTGAGCATTCTATTTTTTTTATTCTGCCTTCCAACTCATCTACCTTTTTATTAGGCTCTTCTCTCTTTTCTAGTCTTGGCTCCAACGTCTTCATCCTTTTCTCTAGCTTTCCCTGACTTCTTCCCATTTCCTCATTTCTTTCCTAAGTTCGGCCA
This sequence comes from Andricus curvator, assembly GCA_932195095.1. Lineage (NCBI taxonomy): Eukaryota > Metazoa > Arthropoda > Insecta > Hymenoptera > Cynipidae > Andricus > Andricus curvator. The sequence goes on from CAKNYM010050910.1 coordinate 324,296, forward strand.
TTTCCTGCCTAATTTCTTTCTTTATTTCCTCTACCCTTTTCTCCTGCTTTTCTTCATACATCCCCATTACTTCTATCAACATTTCGCGCGTTTCTTTCAATATTTCCTTTTCCAACGGATCTTTAGCCTCAGCTGTCTTTTTCTGTCCCCTTATTTTTCTCATCCCTTTTCATCTAGCCACGTCTCCATCATTACTACTACATCCCATTGTGTTAAATTTCTCACAAACTCCCTATCCTTTCTTTCTAAGCCTCCTATATTCCAGTAACATATCCTCCAATCTTCCCTACTCTCGTTTCTCGTCTCTTTTTGTTTCCTACTATTTCTTATTTCTTTATCTCCCATTCCTTTCTCTCCTAGTTTCCCGACACCTCATTCTTTACTAACTCTTCCCTGTCCTCGTCCCAATTCCACCATACACCTTCTATCTGTATTCTCCCATAGTTAACCCATGTTCTTCTTCCCTTTTTTCTTTCCTCTTCCGCTATTTTCCTCAACTTATACTGCATCTTCCTTTCTACCCATGTCAAATCATCCTCTATTCTCTCCGAGTTTCCATATAACACCCTTTTCTTTGTCATCACTTCCCTCTTATGTTCCTATTTCTTTAGTTTCACTAGTACCATTCTCTCCCCTCTTCGCTCTTCCCTTCCTACACTTCGCACTTCCTCTATCTCTACCTTAGCATCAATCCTTCTTAGTACTTCTTCCACTCTTTCTTAGACCCTTTATCACTATGTTCCTTTTTCTTTCTTCTCTCTCTTTCTTTTCTTTGTTCTATTTTCCTCAGCCTTTCCTTCTCCTTATTCCCACTCTCCCCACCTCCAAACTCACGGTTTGAGCATTCTATTTTTTTTTATTCTGCCTTCCAACGCATCTACCTTTTTATTAGGCTCTTCTCTCTTTTCTAGTCTTTGCTCCAACGTCTTCATCCTTTCCTCTAGCTTTCCCTGACTTCTTCCCATTTCCTCATTTCTTTCCTAAGTTCGGCCATTTCCTGCCTAATTTCTTTCCTTATTTCCTCTACCCTTTTCTCCTGCTTTTCTTCATACATCCCCATTACTTCTATCGTCATTTCGCGCGTTTCTTTCAATCTTTCCTTTTCCATCGGATCTTTGGCCTCAGATCTGTCTCTTTCTGTCCCTTTATTCTCTCATCCTTCTCTACAAAACTATGTTTTTCCGGTGGTGTTCTGTACATTTTTGGATTTTTCAAGCTTGACCCTATATCTTCCTTGTCTTCACTGCTTCCCCTCTCTTCCTTTTGATGAATGCCTCAATCGATCCCACGCTCTTCACGTTTCATGTTCCAAACACGCCCTTAAAACTGCGTAGGATACGGTAAACGCTAAATGATACGCTAACGAACGTCGGATAGCGGAAAACGGTAACGCTAAACTCGCAGAGCATGCGCAGAAACGTCACCATGTGACTTCACCGTTTACCGTAAGCTACGGAACGCTATGCAAAATCTCCCTATTGTATGTTTAAGGAACGTTATTCGGACTGACTAAGGACGTTTTTGAGCCGTTCTAATAACGTTCTTTAACGTTTGCGCCCACTGGGTAATAAAATTTCACGATGGACAGGGAAAAATTGTTTAAACAAGTGGAAATTGTTTAAATAATTGCTGAATAGCCCTAAAAAAATATTTCTCTTAAAATTTATTAATTGTGCCATTAATGTAAGAAAATACTAACTTTTCAAGATTTAGTGGAAAAAAATGATGAAAACAGAAATTGTATAAACAATTGCAAAATATGTTAGATGAAAATTATTATTTCTTACTTTTATCAACTATATAATTTATCCCAAAAAATAGTATCTTTTCAAGATTTACTGAAAAAATTATTTAAAGAAATATTAAATATTCAAACAATTAAATATTAGTAAAAAATACTTGGAAACTTGTCACGCATCGAATGAAAATAATTAATATTGAAAAAAATTCAAAAAAATACCGTCTTTAGCATAAATTTTACATAAAACTGCTATTTCTTGGGACATTTTCCGGGCACAGTACAATGAGGGTTAGGGGTTTCAACATTAAGAGTTATTGGGTGAAAATGATTTCTTAAATATTCCTTATGGAGTGACAAAGCTTTAATTTTTTAAAAAGTTAGTAACAAGTACTTCTTTTTTCCATTTTTTCGAAAACCGAGCTTCTCCCATTTAAAACCCCATGTTAATTTCAGAATCCCGGGGGCACGGGTTAATGTTGACCGATTAGGAAAAAATAAAATAATGTTATTTGCTTTGCTGCGACTTTTTGCTGCGACTTTTTTGCTGCGACTGCCAATAGTCATAAAGCTTTGAATGTCAAATTCTTTGTTAAAAAGCAAACAACAAATCATATTGACAAAATGTTGCGCGAACAATAGTTTTCAAACTATTAAGCATTGTAATTGGCCAATAGAAACTCACTATTTCCGCGCGCCCATAAGCTTCCTGCGCGAATTTTTTTTACCAAGGTTCACTGCAGATCAGTAGAAAAATAGTTATCAGCCAGACAAGAGAGAAACTGTTACCGAAGCAACATGAAGTTGCAAACCATAGCGCCGTCAATTGTTCATTGTGTGTTTCCCACGATTTAAAATACAAATTACAAAAATTCTTTCCTAAATAAAAAGATATTCAAAAATTTCTTATCAATCGAGGAAATGAAGCGCAACTTCCTGTGGCATTATGATAAAAGCAGGTTCTACAGATTTTTGGACAGTTTTTTAACCATGGCATCAGACTATTATGGTCGCGTCTTGACGACAAGTAGTCGTCTGCCTTGAACAATTCTAAAGCTTTTGAAAGTTGGGAAAATTCCCATCAGTTGAGGAAATGAAGCGCAACTTCCGGTTACATTTTGATAAAAGCAGGTTCAAAAGACTTTTTGATAGTTTTTTACTAAGGCTTGAGACTGTCATGGTTCTGTTTTGACGACAGCAGTCATCTGCCTTAAACAATTCTAAAGTGTTAAGACCTTGGGAAAATTCTGATCACCCGAGAAAATTAAGCGTAACTTCCGGTTGCATTATGATATTAATTCCAGCTGAATCCTCGAGAGGGTGGGTAGAAAAATTGAAAAAATGAAGATTTTGTTTAAATTATCACAATTCAGTGTGTTCTTGGCAACAAATAAAGAGGAAAAGTTAAATTTAAGAGAACTGACTTTTCGTCTGCATTAAAGAATTCTAAAACTTTTGAAACTTGGGAAAATTCTCATCAGTCGAGGAAATGTTTGATACTTTGGGGGTTTTGCGACTTTTTTTTGATTTTTTAAACCTTAGGCGTTGAAAGCGGGAGTGATAAAAATAAGCTGGTGATAGTAAGACTCTTTTTCAGTCTTACGGCGTGGAATACAAGAATTTCCAGCAATGAATTATTATTTTTCAGGATTTTTCAGAATTTTTCTTAAAACTTTAGAGGTTGAAAATCAGAATGTTTAACAGGAGATAGGAGGTTGAAACTTTTCTTTGTCCTAGGATGTCGAATGAAAGACTTGTCAGGAAGAAAAGTGGAGATTTCGCAGTTATTGTATTTTGTCGAATTTCGGTTAATTTTTTCAAGTGTTGGGGGTTGTGAAGGAGCGTGTTCCACAAAATGTGAGGGAATGAATATTTTTTCTAGGTCTTAGGTCATTAAGTGCTAGATTTGCCGTCCATAAAATTTTAGATTTTCAGCTTTTGAGTATTTTAGGGGATGTATGTTTTAGGGGTTGATTGGGGGTGTGTTCCACAGGAGTATAGGAGCGAAAAATGTTTTATGTGTGTTAGGGCTCTTCGGATGAAAGAATTTTCAGCAATCAAATTAAAGTCCTTCGTCTTGGGGTATTTTGTTAAAGTTTCCTTCATCTTTTTAAGCCAAGGGGGTTGCGAATGGGGCACTCAATGAAATAGTAGCCGCGTATTAAATTTTAGATTTTAGGACTTTCAGTAGTTTCTCGAAGAAGATACCTGATGAATTAAAACTTAATACAAAATCGTATTAAACGTCAATAAAATTGAAACGAAAATAAACATTGTAATTTTACACTTCATTCTAAAAGATTTTGTAAGCGAATTTTTAGAAACCTTTGTAGTATTCAGGAATGCAATTTTAAGAGTATCGTTTTGTCGCAGAAGTCTTAATTTAGCCCAATAAAGATCCGAAAAGTTGTAAACTGTTTAATTTGGAAGAACTAATGATATTACTTCCAGCTGAATCCTCGAGAGGGTGGGTCGAAAAATTGGAAAATGAAAATTTTGTTTAAATTATCACAATTCAGTGTGTCCTTGACAACAAATAAAAAGGAAAAGTTAAAATTAAGAGAACTGAATTTTCCATGAGTTTGAATTTTTCATACATAGGAACAAAAGTGACGCCTTTTGAGATTTAATTAATGGTATTTACAATTAAAAATTAGTTTACTATGGTGTTACGTGTTGTGATACATTGTTATACTCTCTAAATTTAAACCAGTGAGATTTCACTGATAGAAATAGGTAGAAGTGGGTCATTGATAAACATTAGTAAAAATTTCACGTGCAATCAGTGAAATTTCACCGTAAACCAGTAATGATCTCACGTTTTACTATTAAAGTTGAAACTATGTTTAAAAAGACATGAATTTAATGAATTTTTTACAACACGAACAATTGTAACGAAACAGGGTACTACTTTCTGGTCGCATTAACGGAATATCTTTGTTAATTTCTTTTTTTTGTAGATTTATTTGAGGTATTGCTCAAAATGTTGTCCCTGGTGCTCTACGCAAAGTGCAGCACGGCGAACAACATTTGCTTTCAATTTTCGAAGCATTTCCGGAGTAATTTGCACAAAAGCTTCTCTTAGACGGTTCTGAAGTTCTTGTCTAGTATGTAGTGGAGTTTTGTACACCTTTTCTTTAATGAAACCCCACAGGAAAAAGTCCAAGATTGTTAGATCTGGAGATCTAGCAGGAAATTGGGCAAGCGGTCCATATGTTCCAATCCATAAATTTGGAAACATTTGATCAAAAACGCCTCTTGCAACTCGCGAATTATGTGCGGGAGCACCGTCTTGCTGAAAAATTATCCTTTGTCTAAGACGAAGAGGAAGATTCTCAAGAAGTTGGGGCAGTTCGTTTTGTAAGAAGGCAGCATAAGCTTCTCCGTTCAGGTGTCCCTCAATCTCAACCGGACCAATCTGTACGAAAGAGAATTACTAAAACTAACTTGCGGCTTAAAATTGTAAAGTAGAAGGACGTGTCTTTGAAGAGTTTATTTTATTTTGATTAAATCAACGTTTTTAAAAAACACAGTTTAAAGAGATTAACTAATATTCTACTAGATACTCCATTAATCACACTTTAATTTCTTTAACAGTTATGAAATTAAAGCTTACCACATAAGCGCCTACCAGGCCGCACCATAAGTTGACGCTGAAACGATTTTGGATATTCCTGGTTGGAAGTATTGCATGCGGATTTTCATATGCATACTGATGCCAATTTTTTTAATTAAAAATTCAATTTCTGGTGAATGTGCATTCATCTGTGTACAGAATTCTGTCCACAAATTCCGGATCGTTGGTATTTTGTCCCAGCAACCAGTTGCAGAATGCAAGACGTCTTGGATAGTCCTCTGGTTGCAATCCTTGGACTCTTAAGAAATGATACGCATGAAGATCATTTCCTTTTAATACCTGCTGCACTGTTGTGTAGCTTCTGTTATGCATTGCAGCAAGCCCCCGAATCCCGATACTTGGTTCAGCAAGAGCACTATCCAAGATAGCCTCCTCTGCATGCACCTGCAACTGGTTTTGTCCACCACCTCTACCATCACCTCTTCTGGCCGGAACTAAGTTACCCGTCTCTCTAGCTCTGTTAAAAAAACTCGAAACTTGCTGAGGGTTAGGGTGTCTCCTATACGGAAATTGTATCGCATATTCCTCACAGGTTCGACGTGCATTCCGCCCGCATTGGCCATACATTATTAACATTTCACAATACTCTTGACTTGTATAATTCATTATAAATTATGAATTTATCGTTCGCCAAATTGATAGGAATAAGAATTTTACACTACAAAGTACGTAAGAAAAACAAAGAAAAGTAAATTTTGGAAATTTGGCTAATATCAGTAAGGTGCATTTTTTTAAATTTTTTCTTCAGAACATAAAATCAATTTTTGTAAACGGGCATTTTAAAACTTGCTAAGGGTTAGAGTTATTATTTAATCAATTGTTTACTCAACAATTTATTACAAACAAAAAAGTTCCTTTGGAAAAATTAAATAATTAATTGGAAGTGCGACATGACATAATAATGAAACCGAACTGAGGTAGTTCTTTGAGCGACTGAAATATGGAAAATTATGTCAGGAGACCTATGTATGTACCATTAATTAAATCTCAAAAGGCATCATTTTTGTTTCTATGTATGAAAAATTCGAACTCATGGAAAATTCAGTTCTCTTAAATTTAACTTTTCCTCTTTATTTGTTGCCAAGAACACACTGAATTGTGATAATTTAAACAAAATCTTCATTTTTTCAATTTTACGACACCCTCTCGAGGATTCAGCTGGAATTAATATCATAATGCAACCGGAAGTTGCGCTTAATTTTCTCGGGTAATCAGAATTTTCCCAAGGTCTTAACACTTTAGAATTGTTTAAGGCAGATGACTGCTGTCGTCAAGACAGAACCATGACAGTCTCAAGCCTTAGTAAAAAACTATCAAAAAGTATTTTGAACCTGCTTTTATCAAAATGTAACCGGAAGTTGCGCTTCATTTCCTCGACTGATGAGAATTTTCCCAACTTTCAAAAGCTTTAGAATTGTTCAAGGCAGACGACTAATTGTCGTCAAGACGCGACCATAACAGTCTGATGCCATGGTTAAAAAACTGTCCAAAAATCTGTAGAACCTGCTTTTATCATAATGCAACAGGAAGTTGCGCTTCATTTCCTCGACTGATGAGAAGTTTCTGAATATCCTTTTATTTAGAAAAGAATTTTTGTAATTTGTATTTTAAATCGTGGGAAACACGCAATGAACAATTGACGGCGCTATGGTTTGCAACTTCATGTTGCTTCGGTAACCGTTTCTCTCTTGTCTGGCTGATAACTATTTTTCTACTGATCTGAAGTGAACCTTGGTAAAAAAAATTCGCGCAGGAAGCTTATGGGCGCGCGGAAATAGTGAGTTTCTATTGGCCAATTACAATGCTTAATAGTTTGAAAACTATTGTTCGCGCAACATTTTGTCAATATGATTTGTTGTTTGCTTTTTAACACAGAATTTGACATTCAAAGCTGTATGACTATTGGCGGATCACCCTGTATATATATACAGGGTGTTTTTTTTTAATTCAGACATCGAAATATCTCAAAAAATAAATAAAATAAAATATTAAAAATTGTTATAGAAGTCTCAAATAAATTAAGGAGACTTCACGCACTTTAAAAACTACATCTTAAAATATAGAAAAAAAGGATCTTTATGATGGTTAGGAAGGACGAAAACGGCAATTGATCAGTGCTGTGAATTGAAGAATTATTCAAAAAAAATTTTTAATTATATCATTTTAAGCAGCCGAATTTTTCCTACAATTTTTTGAAAATTCTTCGAAAGTAAAAAAATTACCTTAAAATCATCCTGATTCTTTTTTGAAAATTTTATTAAATATTCTTTTAAAATTAACTAAAAAATAAGAATTTTTATTCATTTAAAACCTTTCAAAATGCTTAAAAAGCTTATAAATTTTGTGTTCGAAATTTTCAAACATATGCATTCTGTTTACAATCTTTTTTAATTTTGCTCCTAATATTAATTTTTCAAAATAAAAAATAATATTAAATCTTCTCAGCAAACTTAAAAGTTATTTTGTTTTCTCAAAAACTGTAAAGATCCATAAAAAGCTTCAAAATTTTATTTCGAAATCTTCAGAAATCTCAATTTAGTATTTTATTTCTCGAAATTTTGTCCAGTTTTAAATTAAGTTTAGATCTTCTCAAAACTTGTAAATATCTCTCAAACTAACTCACATTTTTTCTAAATTGATAATTGCTCAATTGTTATTTATGCATCAAAATTCAATAATTTCACTTAAATATTAAATTTGTTAAATAGGACAATTAAAATTGTATGGAAAGTAAAATATTGCTGAATATCCCAAAAAAGTCTTCATTAATTAAAAAAATACAAATTAAATGGTTAAAAATAGAATATTTTAGATTGAAACAATATTTGAATAGGATTTGGAATTGAATAAGAGCGCTTAATTATAAATTTATTAATTTGAAATTATTTTAGAATTTAGAATAGTTTATGAAGTTTCAATCAAAAGTTTACATTTGTTTAACTACTGAGGATTTCAAATTGAAAAATTTATATTTTTAACGTTAAAATCTGTTCAGAATCGTCCTGTAAAATCAATAATTGTTCAATTTTCAATAATCGCACTACAATTCATTATGATTTATTATAATAGCAAAAGTTCTTGGTAAAAGTGAAAAATTATTTTTTTGTACTTTCTTGTAGAAAATTATATATTTCATATCCTACGAAAATTGACAGTAAAGTACAAGTCGAAACGTTGATGTGGATTCTAAAAATGTATAGTTTGTATTCTTTTTTTTTTTTTTTTTTTTTTTTTTAAATTTGTACATTTCTACAATGAACTACTAGTATATACAACACAATTTTTAAGTACAGTTTCCAAATATTTCAACTTTGGTGAAATCTTGTATTTTTTTGTAAAGACTTGTAACATTCTACAATAATTATATGTACAATTAAAAGATTTTTATGACGTCAAACACCCAAATTAAAAAATGTAAAATCCTGTAGTTTCCTGTAATACCTTGTAGATTTTTACAACAAAGTAGAACGCATATTATCAATAAAAAGTTATACAAATTTTTGAATTGTCGAAATTTATACTTCATTGTTAATTTTTTTTGCTTTTCTACAAGAAAATACAAGAAAAAATTAACTATTTGTATTTAACTTTATTTTTCTGTTAAATTTTGTACATTTTTTACAAAGAAGTACATGTTTTAACCAAGAATTACAGTTATAGAAATTTTGTACTTTTTTGTAAACATTTTATCCACCAAAAATTTTTAACAAAAATTATTCAACTTTTTACCGAATTTCAACCAAAGAAGATAAATCCTCGTTGAGAAATACAATACATAGTTCGATATTTCAACAAAAAAGATTTAAATTTTTAATTGAAAACTAGCAATTTTAGCTAAATTCCAGGTTTTATCAGGATTCATAATAATTCAATTGATAAATATTCTAAACCACGTGTTTACAAAATGTGTATTCCGCCAATTCAAAAACCCATCGACTTTCCTTTTTTTGTACTGTTCGATTATTTTTATTTATGTAATTACTTTTTATTAAGTTTTCAGTTTTAGCCGATTCACTCATTGACAATAAACTAAATTTTACATGATTTTTATTAATATTGAGTTCTCTTCCATACTACATTTGAATCTCCCGCATATCCCGATCTGTCCCGAACCAGAACATCCCTTAAAAATGGCGGCTCCGACGCCTTCAAGTAGGCACAGATCGTTCCATTGAATCCTACATCCAGTGTATTATATATATCAGTGGGTCCCGCGGTCCTCGCATCACAAAATGCCGAGGACTGAAATTCTAGGAACGGCGTAAACTGAGGGTTCTTATATCGGGAGTTAAGTGTGAATTTATAGAATCTTTAAGGATGCAGTCGTCAATTTCATAAGTTTCATTGTGAAATTATTTAATTTAAGATTTTCAATTTAAAATTGTCTCATCTTTAACGATTTAAATTTCATAACATATAACTTTGAAGGTTTGAATTAAAAATGATTAAATAAGGAATTCTTTTAATAAAAAATATTTCACATACGTTTTTAATTTAAAATTGCATAAATTTAATGTTTTTAAATTTAAAGGCTCTATCTTCATATTCTTAATTTGATGATTCATAATTAATAATTATAATTGGAAGGCTGAAATTTGAAATCATTTTCATGTGCAACACAATATGACGAAAAAAAAACTAAATCGAAGGAAAAACAAACACTTGTAGATAACGAGTAGTGACACTTACATTTTTTAAGACGTTCAAGATTTAGAAAATCTAATACTTTTATTTTAATTATAATTATTAATACCTCATAACTGATGTATTGCTTCCTCCATTCGGGAGTAATATGAGCAGAAAGATGCTCTGCAAACTTCATTTTGACTGCCTCTTTTAAATTTGATGATTCTTAAAAGATTAATCTGAAACATAGAAATATTCCCTCTTCACCGTAGGAAATAAATAATTTAGAGAAACTTGAGAAAAAATTTAGAGAAAAATGTAGAAAAAAGAAACATCATCTGTATTAAAAGTTATTTAAAAAATGTTATGCCTTTTCTTTATAGCTAGTTTTAAAATAAATCTATTGATTTCTTCACAAATTGCGTAGTGTGTGGTATATTTATCAGAAATTTTCTGAACCTGAATGTCAAAAAAGAGTACTCACATAAATGTATAATTATGACGAAAATAAAGTCAGGCATTTATACATTACAAAATGATGTCCCCGATTAATCTCATGAACCTTTTATACGAACAGAAGGTCCTTTGGCGGCAGAGCTGAATAAACTCTTTCATAAGGCTTCTAGCTCCTTCATTTCATTATTATCAAATATTTGTTTCACAAAAAGATATACGAGCTTCTTACTTACATTATTGCTCACATTTGTGCACTATAACACCTTCAAAATCGTCTATACGGAAGAAGTATTGTAACGTCGTTAACGTAGGCATCAGATAACATATATACACATTAACAAGTTTCTATTTTATTGAAGCTGAGAGTAAAATATTTCAATGTTGATCAATGATAATAGAATGTTAATGCAAATTAACATTTTACTCTAATTAAAATATATGCCCAATTCTATAATAAACAGTCATACAGAAAAAGGTGCCATTTATGTCAAATTTATTTCAAATACTGTAACAAGAATTTCTCACACTATTAAATTAATTGTTTATATTATTACTTTTTAATGCTGACCACTGAAATGATAAAAAACGCGCTCACAAAATACATGTTGCTTCTACAGTATCAAAATTTGTTACACTATGAAAGAAACTTACTACTTATTCCACTTTTCTTCCTACTGAACTTCACTTTCAATTTCCTAATCATTTCAAAATTCGAAAGATAAAGAAAGAAGACATTATTTCCAAGACATTGGAATTTTCCAGGAATCTCCTTGATAGAATGAACGTGAAGTGCTACGCATGTCAACGACGGACGGACGACGACTCAACAATCAGGGTTGCCAACAAATTGAAGGCTTTAGTCGCCAGTTTTAGCTAGGGTTGGAAAGTCGCCGGAAATCGCCAACCTCAAAAAATTAAATGTCTGCAGAAATCGACAGCAGTGGGGTTTACGACAATTCGCTCTGAGCTCGAAGGGGTGCTCAACCTCTTTTTAGGATATAATCTGACGACCATGCAGTCTCATAAATTTCATTGGTTGAAATTGAATATATACTTCTGTAAAATGTCATAGTGTGAAATGAGCCGTAAATTTCAATGGTAATTTCAGAATGGTTGCGTTTTGTTTTTCGTTTTCTTGCAAAGAGTGTGTTGAAAAACATGTTTCTGCCAATTCCTGTTCTGAATTGGCAGAGCGAAATTTCAAAGCGTACTAGATTTATCAGAGGTTGGAATGACTGCTTGTAAATGCAGGCGGAGGCACGTGCATGCATGCACAGGTGTAAAAGCACCTTCAGAACACGGATATCTCTGGCATGGCACTACTGAGCATGCCAGAGATATCCGCGTTCTGACACCACTGTCACAGAGCGATGAATGAAGGTGCAGTCCCATGTGGGCAGAAAACGGCGGCGTAAAACAGAAACTTATGAGTGTGAATGAGACGGACAGATCTCTTTGTCTCTTTCACTCTCATGAGTTTCTGTT
>CAKNYM010050911.1:0-11799 GCA_932195095.1 Andricus curvator
TACGTTAATCAAATTGTTAATAAAAATAAAAATAGTGGATCGTTATCAAAATGCCAAAAACAGTTTTAAAATGTGTTATTCACAGTTGATTACACAAAAAAAAACGAGTTTAAATGCTGAAAAATAACCAAATAGTGCATTTGTTAATTAAGTTTGGTTAAACAATTATCAAATAGTATCAATTCATAGCAAAAAATCATTGCTAAATAACTGGCTGCTAATTCCGTGAAAAAAGCGGTATTTTATTTATAAATACATAAAATGATAAAAAATTGTTTGAACAATTGTTGCTTACAATAATAAATTGTTAACTGTCATCAAAATGTTCTTAAAAATTTAGAAGTTAGTTATTTACAGTTAATTGCATCGAAAAAATCAAGTTTGTACCTCCAAAAATAGCCAAATAGTGCATTTGTTAATTAAGGTAGTTTACAAAATTATTAACTTCAATTTGGTGACCAAATATGATACTTAGGTTTCATTTCCAAGTAATATATGATCGATTCCGTAGAAAAACTTTATTTATTCCATCAAAAATACCTGATATGGATATTTGTTTATAAAAATTGCTTTTAAAATAACAAATTATCTATTAACTATTATTAATTCAACTAAAAAACTCTTTTTGTCCATAAATTGTTCAAATTTAGTGCGATTCAAGTGGCGAATCGCCGCCAATCCCCACGAAACCATTTTCATTCACTTATTTGTTTATAACAAATTCAATAAATTTTTTAACATTTGCATTGCTATTGGACATCTGTTTTGGATAGTTACTTTCAGTTTTCTAGGTATTTTTGATGGAATCAAAGCATTTTTTTAAACTGGTATACTTCAAAAGTCACCATTTTTTAACATTGTTGTTATTAAATAAACAAAAAATGAACAAAAATTTAAAAATCGGCTATGATAGTTCGATGTGAAATCGCATTAGCTTTTATTTCAAAAAAAAAGTTGAAAACGGATAATAATTGTCTTCTGAAAATAAATTTGTCCATGGACGTTTTTTTTTGCCCCACTGTGCGACGCCAAGCCACTCTCTTGTCACACGAAAAAATTTTCCATTTGTGGGCCATCCATAAACTACGTTACCAATTTTTTTTTTTTTTTTATAAAATTAATGTAGATAACATATTGAATTCAATATCGAAATAAATTGTATTTTCAACGAAATAGTTGAATTTTCAGCTCAAAAAAGATTTTCCAAAAGATGTTTCCAGTAAAAAAGAAGAGTTTTCCAAAAAAAAAGTTCAAGATTTAACCAAATAGTAAAATTTTCGAACCAAAAAGATTAATTTTTTCGAAGGCAGTTGAATTTTTAACAAAAAAGTTACTTTTTAACCAAGAAAGATCAATTTTCAACTAAGAAGGATGACTTTTCTACTATAAAAGATGAATTTTCAATCCAAAAGGATGAATTTTTAACAACGTAGTTGAATTTTCGACTCAAAGTGATGACTTTAACAAAATAGTTAAATTCTTCAAAAATAATTAGTTTTTCAAAAAAATAGCTGAATTTCTAATCAAATAGCTGTATTCTTAGCATGAAAAGATGCATTTTCAATCAAATGGTCGAATTTTTAAACAAAAAGTTTTTAGGCTGAAAAGTCGAATATTTTGGAAAACATTGGACTCCCAAATCGGAAAAGATGAATTTTTAACAAAAAAGATAATTTTCAATCAAGAAAGATGAATTTTTAACAATATAGTTGAATTCTCAACCAAAAAATTGAACATTCAACAAACAAAATTATTTTTTCCAAAAAAGACGACTTTTTAACAAAATATATGAATCTTGTACCAAATAGTTACATTTTTTTAAAAAAGGTTGAATTTTCAACAAACAAGATCAATTTTCTACCCAAAAAGACTTCTGAACAAAATACATGAATCTTCTACCAAATAGTTGAATATAATGAGTCTGATTTGAAAAAAATAACTTTGTACAAAAAAAAAAGAATTTTCAACAAAATTGTTAAATTTTCAACCAAAAAGATGATTTTTTGAACAAGAAGATTAATGTTCTATCCAAACAGAGGAATTTCTAACTTAACCAATATAGAGGATAAAGTTTTAACCAAACATGAAATAGTTAAATTTTCAGATAAAAAATAATAATTTTTAACAAAAAAATGAATTTTCAACAAAGTTGTTAAATTTTCAACCAAAAAGATGGATTTTCAACGAAGAAGACTAATATTTTACCAAAAAAGACGAATTTTGAACAAAATACATCAATTTTCAACAAAATTATTTAATTTTAAAGCCAAAAAGACGAATTATCTACAACCAAGTTGAATTTTCAAGCCAAAAATATGATTTTTTAAACAAAAAGTTCAATTTTCAACCAAATAGTTAAATTTTCTACCAAATAGTTAAATTTTCTACCAAGTTGTCGAATTTTCAAGCAAAAAAGATGAATTTTCTACAAAACAGTAGAATTTTTACATAAAACTTCATTCAAAAGAAAATAGTTGAATTTTCAACTATAGTTATAAATCCTTATTAAAAAAACATTATTTTGTTTACAATGTAGTTCAACTTTAAGTTAAATAATGGACTTTTCAACCAAAAATAATAAATTCTCAACGAAGCATGTTGATATTTCAAGTAAACAATTGCATTTTTAACCACTAAGGATAATTTTTCAACAAAGAAGATTAAATTACCACCAAAAAAGACGAATTTTCAACAAAGTGCATAAATTTTCAACCAAAAAGTTGAACTTTCAACTAAAAAAGATCATTTTTTAAACAAAAATGGAATAGTTCAATTGTCAGTTTGAAAAATTTATTTTCAACCAAACATGGAACGAATTTTCATCAAAAAAGTTAAATTTTCAAACCAAGAGTTGAACCTTCAACTACCAAAATTAATTTTTAACAAAGTATTTGAATTTTTGATAAAAAAAGATGAATTTTTAAGAATATACTTGCATTTTCAACAAAATAGTTCAATTTTCAACCAAATAATAGAATTTTTAACCAAACGGGTTGAATTCCGAACCAAAAATTTAAGCTTTCCTTTTTACTAAAAAAAAGAACTTTTACCCGAAAATATAGTTGGATTTTCTTATTGGGTTTAAGTTCTGAGTGTTATTCAAGTTCGTAACGTTATTTCCACTTTTCCCCCCCCCCCTACCACCCTTCGTTTTTTTCCCCCCCCCCCCCCCCTTAAACTGGTAACGTAGTTTATGGGGAATACCCAGGGCCGGATTATTCATTAGGCAGAGTAGGCAACTGCCTAGGGGCCCCGCATCGACTAGGGGCCCGTGCACGCTCTAAGAAAAAAAAAAACGTTTTATCGAATGAAAAGTTTTTCTGAAAATTTGTATGGAATTCCTCGACAACAATATCAGTATTTCTTTCGACGCATGTCAATTGGAGAAATACTCCATTCATACAGAACCATCTAGTAACAAGTAGTAGCTAATAATAGCGAATAATAATAATAGCGAATCGGATAAAAATTAGGGAAGTTATGAGTGATTTTTCTCATAAAACTCCCAAAAACGATTTTTCGGCCAAAAAATGAGATTTTGGGGGTGTATGGAAAATTTCTCCTATACAATTTTTCTTAGTTTTACTAGATCTACAACTTGTGCTAGGTCTCAATAAAAGTGTCTCCAAATTTTTGTTTTTTGTAACACAGTGTTATGCGTGTAGGTGAATTATCATTGCACGTAAGTTAATTCGGAATGAAATTATCTATAAACCACATTATATAACAGAAGTTTGAATTTTTGATAAAGGACATTGTAGTAATACATGAAGAAGAAAGGGGTACTTTTTCTATGTTGGCATTGGTATTTTTCTAATATCAACATAGGATATTTTACTATGTAACGTACGCATTATTCCTAGGGCATATAGGGAAAATCCCAATGTTAACATAGGCATTATCCCTATGACAACATGAGGTTAAATCCTATGTTAAGATAGGAATTATTCTCATGTACATAAATTCCAAAAACAATAATCGATGATTATCAATGACGATTAATGATCAATAATCATGATTAATCATCATTAATTGCAATTAAAAAATTTTGTTTTCCATGGCAACTTAAAATTTTTCTTAATACACTTCGAATTTTCTTAGTAACAAATATTTCGAAACAGAAAACCAGAAGAATATTTTCGTTTTGTAATTTCAAAAAATTTTGAGCATTTACCATTCGAAAAATATCAAATTATAATTAAGAATGATTCTTAATAAATGAATTCTACATTTATTGTGTGGTTTGTATGCTCATTTCACCTGCCTATAGTCTAAATCCGACAAAAATGTGAAATATGTAGTTTCCAAACGATTTTTTTCGAATTAGATAGGAAACATTCCTATGTTGACATAGTCAAAATCCATATGCTAATATAGGTATTTCCCCTACGGTAACATAGGAAAAATACCTCTTTTTCCGTACAGGATTCCTGGAGTCGATCATCTGGAAGTTACTCACATCCCTTCATCAACCTGGAGGGACGTGATTGCATTGCCTAGGGGCTCGGACAGGGTTGTTGCCTAGGGGCCCGGACAGGGTTAATCCGGCTCTGGGAATACCGCCAGGCCACTAGGAGAAACCTCCCTACAGTAGATAGGAAAAAATTCAACAGCATATAACTGCATCAGTTTTCAAAAATAAAGAAAGATTATAGTTGTCAAATAAAGCTTACATATTAAATTGAGTATTTTTATAGAAAAAAAGATCACGAAATTAATCAATTAGCTGTATTAAACATTTTCATTAGACCTGGGCAAGGCTACGATTTTGACACCTTTGTCCATCAATAGATAATCGTTTCTGGTATTGCTTCTGGGCAAGACAGAATACCCAATTCTGGATAATTATAATTTATCATTAGTATACTTACAATTAAAATCAATTGATTGAGTAAATAATAGTTGAAACTGTGATTATTTTACAAAAATCGCAAAAGTTTAAATTATTGACATTTTTTTTATCTTTGATATACCGTGAGATTGGCACGATTGGTACGAGATGTTTCATCTTTACACAATTTAACCTGACTTGCGATGACAGAAAAGTGCAGCATTTTTACATATCTTAATCCTAAAAATGATATCTTTTCCGAAAGGCTCCTTAAAACACAACTAAAATTTATGAGCTTTTTAATAACCAATAATTAACACTATTTTCTTAATTTATTATTTACAATAATTTGAATTTAAAAACTTCACAAATCGAAATAAACAAACAAACACAACCTTTAACTTAAAACCGAGCTTAAAACAACTGCGAGACAGTCGCAGAGCTGCCAATTTTGACAGCGACATTTTTTGTAATTTTCCGATTATCTACTGGTGGTTATCTACGAGGGGTCGACCACTCTGATATTCCTAGTACACTCACTAAACATACCCATATATGCTTTCAATATTCCCAAATATTCTTGATATTCTTCAAATTCCCAACTATTCCCTTATATTCCTACATATTTCCACATATACCGAAGTATTCCTAGATTCCCCGATTGCTTCCCTTCCGTTCACCGATTGTATTTGTATAGCTTTTTATTTGGTGCCTTTGCAATTATTATGCAATTATTATAAATTGCACATAAATTGAATAATAATTTACTTGTAATTCATACAAGTTTAAAAGTTATTGACTTTGAATAACTAATTTTAGATTGTTAGTTTAAAATACTTTAAATTCAAAATTGTTTAAGTTTTAATATATATTATTACTCTAACTTTGAATTCGTTCATTGTTTTATTATGACCGATTATGACGTGGAATTTTTAGGTTTTCTAATTTTATATTACGTAATTTTACAGATATTTTTTTTTAACTTAATAAAGTTTTAATGCTTAACTTTTAAATGGTCTAATCTCTAATCTGATCTAAGGGGCCGACAAAGCCGATGAATTCTAAAAAAACATGTGATAGTTAATACTTTAACCAAAAAAATATATTTATTTTAAATAAAAAACAGTTGAATTGAAAAAAAGATGAAATTTCTACCAAAAGAGATAAACTTTCAAATCCAAGAAAGATTTTCCGGACAATAAAGAAAAAAAACTTCAACCAAAATGTTGAATTTTCAAGCTAGAAAGATGAGCTTCGTACAAAACAGTTTAATTTGCAACCAAATAGATGAATTTTCAACTAAAATTATGCATATTTACACAAAAAAATGAATGTTTGAGAAAGTAGTTCAACTTTTAACAAAGGAGTTGATTTTTCAAACGAAGAAGATTAATTCTCAACAAAAAATGTAATAGTAGATACTTTAACAAAAAAATATTTTTATTTTAAATCAAAAACAGTTAAATTTAACCAAAAAATACGAATTTTCAACAAAATACGTGAATTCTCAACTAAAACAGATTAATTTTCAACCAAACAGTTGCATTTATAAAAAAATGAATTTTCTAACAAAATGAAAGAATTTTCAACCAAATAGTTAAATTTGGAAACAAGAGGATTATTTTTCTAACAAAAAATATGGATTTTCAACCAAATAGTTGAATTTTCAAATAACAAGATAAATTTTTCGCAAAAAATGTAATAGTAAAATTTTCAGTAAAAAAAAAAATTTGGCCAGAAAAACGAATTTTCAAGAAGATGGTTAAATTTTGAACTGAAGAAATGAATTTTTAACTAAAATTATGAATCTTCATCTACTATCAACTAATATCTTCAACTACTTGTGGACCTTGCTACCAAGTTATTGAATTGTGTTCCATATTTTTAAATCTTCGAGCCCAAAATAAGAATTTCCTACATGAAAGTTGAATTTCTAACCCGAAAATGTGAATTTTCAACTACAAAATTAATTTTTAACCAAAACAGATTAATTTTTAACCAAAAAGGCGAATGTTCCACAAAATAGTTGAATTTTCAACCGAAGAAAAAATTTTTAGTCCAGCAGGAAAAAAATTTTAATCAAATTGTAGAATTTTCAAGCCAAAAAGACTGAATGAACTTTCAGCCAAAAATAGTTGGATTTTCTTATTGGGTTCTAATAATTCAGTTCGCATTTAAATAAAAACCGAAAAAAGAGGAACGTCTGTGAAGTCCGCGATAAATAAATAGGAATTTCGATAATTTATAGACTAAAGAATAATAGTAATAGAATACACAAAGTGCGTCGGACTATGCAACATTTTAGGCACTGAATATATTATAAAAGTGTGCTAAATTGTACTAAAATTGTAACTAAATACTTATTATTATTAACCCATTCAATTTTCTCAAACTAATTTCATTAAGCTTCTACGTTTATTTAATTAACAGAATTTATATTTTATATGTAATTTCGTTCCCTAAGTTTATAAAATCTTAGCAAGATTTGAAGAGGGAGGGAGGGGACAGCAACTCTCACGGTACCTTACACAGGGAAAGAGGGGGGGGGGAATTCAGAAAAACGCCTTACGTGAATTTTGAAGTAACCCTTATTTATTTGTTTATTCATTTATAATTATTTCGTGAATTTATGATTATTTGTGGATCTCGGGACAGTAAGGGTACGTGGGTTAGCGTTTGCAGATGATAAGGTTGTTCTAGCAGAGTCAATCGATGATTTGCAAAGAATGTTGAGCAAACTGAATATTAGCATGAAGAACATGTGCCTCAAAATTAAGGTCAATAAAACAAAAATTATGGTGTTTTGAGGGAAAGGGTGAGAATATATGTAATTTGATATACATAATTTAAATATATTCCGAAATATTGTCTCATATTCCCAAATATTCCCAAATATTCCCTCATATTCCTACATATTCTCATATTCTTTATATTCTTTGTATTCACAAATATTCCGATATATTCTGTATATTACCGAATATTCTTTAAAATATATTCCTGGTACATGAAAAATCAGAGGGGTCGACCCCTCGGTTATCTGCTGTTGGAAAATGTATTATCTAATTAAAAGTCCTCAAATATTTATAAATATTGAAGGAAGAACACTTTGTATCAATAAATATTGTTCATTAAACTTCAAGCTTCGATTCTCATGTATAAAAATGTCATGAAAATATTTCATTAAGTTAACAAGTATGAATAAAGAAGAGGTGAAATTTTGTTTTTCAGGTTAAAAATTAATTTTTTGCTTTCACGCATTAATTAATTATAAATTTTCAATGAAACTTCCTTAGAAAATATAGTATCCTTGCTGAAACGTTATACTAACAAAAGTAATTATCATTTTTTGTCAGTTTTCCAGTTAATTAAGATTATCTACTGTAAATCATTATCTACTGTAGGGTGGTTTCCCCTACACTACTGATTCAAATCCATTTCTATTCCTTCTTACAGAATTAAGTTCGCAGGCCGGACGCCAAGTCCAGAACTTTTTCGAAGATGAACACCCTGCAGCGTGGAGATTTTCATTACGACCAGCATCACTAGAACCACAGGACACTTATGAGAAGTTGCGACTGCCTGAGTATATATATTACAGACCACTAAATCAGGGATATCAACCAATAAATGAGCCTATGTATGTCAAAATAAGGGGTGATTACATTGTTGGAAGAGTCTTCGAACATCATCTTCGTCCACTGTTTGCTTCTCCAGAAACACCAGAAACGAGGGGAACAATGATTAAGATACACAAAGATGACTACACTCATGTGGTCCCCCTACTGGAAGATGAAGCTAGGAGTGTTCATATGCACGAGCTTATTAAAGATGAAAATTATTATCGATTCATCAACAAACATCATTAAATCATGTCAATTCAAATGAATTCAAGACAAGAAAATCCTGCATACATGTCGCTGAGTTTCATTATTGTTCGAAAAATTGGTTATGTTATATATAGATGAATATTAAAGTTATGTGTAATATTAAAATATATAATGTAGGTAAAAAGTAGAGAAATATTTTCTTTTACAACCTTCTTGAGAAATGTCTTAACTTGTAAGTATGGGCGTGATTTCACTTTTGCGCTAGCATGGACCTGAGGTCGCACAGGCCACTGTATATTTATATCTAATTAAATAAGTAAATAAGTGCTTGTTATCTCGCGTATACTAGTATATGAAGGGACATTGAAATAAGTAAGAAATTAATCAATCTCATCAACATTTATTATTAAGAATCATTTACACCAGTGAAGAGGGGGACCCACAGATCAGAACCATGGTGCGGTCTGTGAGACCGCACAGCCACACTTGAAGGTTAAAAGTTCAACAAATATCTGGGTGTCTACTCATCTGGAAAATCCTGAAGATGTCAGGGAATTTTTGTTTGAAGTCAAGAATTGTTCCGAAAACGATAAAACTTTTTAAAATTGTAATATAAAATTAAATAATAATGTTTCTTATTTGTTAAAGTAACTTGTTATACTGGTTTAAATCAAACTTCTTTTTATCATTTTTACTAATCTCGGAAAAAGATCTTTTATTCAAAGTATAAAATAATGAATCTTCAACCAAACAAATTAGGTCAACTTTCAACCAAGTAATTGTATTTTAAACAAGCAAAAAACATGAATTTTTAAACAAAAAATGTAATAGTTGATATTTCAAACAAACAATACTTTGAACCAAAAAACACTTGAATTCAACCAAAAAAGACGAATTTTCAACAAAATAGTCGAATACTTAACCATAGAAGATGAATCTTCGATCAAACAGTTGCAGCACTGTTTAACAAAATTGATATTTCTGCTGAAACAGATAAATTTTTAAACCAAAAAGACAAATTTACAAAAAAAAAGTTGAATGTTCATCAAAATAATTACATACTCAACCAAAAAGATGAATTCTTAAGTAGCTATTTTATTTTCACTTTCAATCAAATAGTTGAATTTTCAACAAAGGAAATGAACTTTTTATCCAAAAAAGGGAAATTTAAACAAAAATTTGGCAAAATAATTAAATTTTCAACCAAAAAGATGAATATTCAACTTGAATGATGAATTAATAAAAAATGAATTCTTAACAAACTTTTTCTACTTTCAACCAGCAAGAAGCTGAATTTTCAACCAAAAAATATTTTTATTTTAAATAAATAACATTGAATATAATCCAAAAATAAGAATTTTCAACAGAATAGTTGAACCCTCAACTAAAACAGATTAATTTTTAACCGAAAAGTTATATATTTAAATAACAATGTTAATTTTCTACAAAATGCATGAATTTTCAACCAAATAGTTGAATTGTCAACCAATAAAATTAATTTTCTACCAAACAAAGGAAATTTTCAACAAAATACATCAATTTTTAAACTAAGTAGTTAATTTTCAACTAAAAAAATTAGTTTGTAACCAAACAAGGAAAAGTTAAATTTTCAGTTCGAAAAAATAAATTTTTGACAAAGAAACAACCCGAAAATATGAATTTTTAAGGAAATATTTAATTTTCAACAAAACAGTTAAAGTTTCAAACTAATCATTACAAACCAAAAAGATGAATTTTCTACAAAAGAGTTGAATTTTTAACCCGCAAATATTAATTTTCAACAAAAAATTGATTTGCAAGCAAATAGTTGAATTTTATACAAAGTGCATGAATTTTCAACCAAATATTTGAATTTTCATCGAAAAAAAAATTAATTTTTTACGAAAAAAGGAAAATTTTTAACAAAATACATCAATTTTAAATCAAATAGTTTAATTTTCAACTAAAAATTTATTTGCAAGCAAATATGTAGTTGCATTTTCTTCAAAGTACATGAATTTTAAACCAAAGAAATTAATTGTCTACTATAAAAGAAAAATTTTCAACAAAATACATTAATTTTAAATCAAATAGTTAAATTTTTAACTAAAAAAGATCAGTTCTTAACCAAAAGATGGAAAATTTTGATTTTGGTATTTAATGAAATTATCTTTTATAACTTGTAGTTTTAACATTTTCTGGGCATTTTCGGGTTTGGAATTTTTAAGCATAGAAATACACTAGAAAGAAAATCTAAAATATGTAATTCTATTACGTAAAAAATTGAAAATTTTTAAAATTGGCAGTAATTTTAGATTTTTTTGTATGCTATTTGTATTTCTATGCAAAAAAAGCCTAATTTCACCTACTTCCTCACCCAGCATTTCCCCTCACTTCCCTCCCTTCATTCCACTCACTTGTCCTAATCCACCTCCCCTCATTTCCCATTACTTCCTCTACTTCCCCCTTACTTCCCCTAGCCCCTCTCCTCACGCCCCCACTTCTCATACTTCCCCACCCCTCATCTCTACTCCCCTAATTTCACCAACACCCCTCCCTTTATTTCCCACACTTCTCCTCATTCCCCTCCCTTCATTCCCATTATTTCCCCTAATTTCCCCTAACTTCCTCTAAAACCCCTCATTTCTCCTACTTCTCCTCCCTTAATTTCCCCTACTTCCTCTTCCTACATTCCCCCTACTACCTCTCTCTAAATTTCCTCTCACGCCACTTCCCCCCATTTCCCTACATCCCTTCGCTCAATTTTCCCTATTCTCCGAACTTCAGTTCCCCTCATTTCCCATCATCCCCTGCCTCATTTCCGCTCATTCCCCGTTCTCTCATTTCCCCTAGTCACCATTCCCCTACTTTACCACTTCTCATACTCCTAATGCCCTCATCTCCCCTACCATAATTTCAAATACATTTCCCACATTCCACATTTTCCTTTTTTTCATTTCCCCTCCCTTCATTTCCCTCACTTATCGTAATTCCCCTCTCCAGATTTCCCTTTACTTCCTCTACTTTCCCATCATTTTCCCTACTCCCCCTCCTTGCATTTCCTTCACTTCCCCTCATCCCCTTAATTTCTCCTCACTTCCTTTACATCCTCTTCCATCATTTCCTCATACTTCACCTCCCTAATTCCCCATCACTTTCCCT
>CAKNYM010050911.1:21133-38501 GCA_932195095.1 Andricus curvator
TCCAAATATACCCCTACCCAATACACCCCTCCCCAATATACCTCTACCCAATATACCCCTCCTCAAAATACCACTCCCCAATAAATCACTTCCCAAGATACCCCTCCCTAATATAACCCTTCCTAATAAACGTCTCCTCAATATACCCCTCGCCAATACACTTCTCAATATACCACTTCCTAATATATCCCTCCACAATACACATCTCCCAAATGTACCTCTCCCCAATATACTTCTCCCCAATATATCCCTCCCTAATTTATCCCTCCCCAATATTCCCCTACCTTCTCTTTCCCCAGCCCTCCAATGAATGTTTCAATTCCCTTCTCCGAAAATTAAATTTTTCTCGATTGACTTTCAAGCGTTTATAATAATAATTACTCAATCCTAATTCATTAATTATATAAATTTGGAAAAGAATAATTAAACATTTTTCAACTCCAAGATAAAATATATAATATGAATGATTGTAAAAGTAATTTGAGACTACACAGCCCAAAATGCTCTAAAAACAGGGGAAATAGGATGATTTTTCAAGAAAATAGGGGAATAATAATCCGAAAGTAAATTATTTCAAATAACATTAATGTAGGTATACCTACTATTTCAAGACGAAATATAGGTATAAAGAAATAAATAGGCAATAAATAATTACAATAAATGCATTTACAACAAAATAGTGGAATTTTCCACTAAAAAGGATGAATTTTCAACCCAAAAAACGAATTTTCAACAAAAGAGTTGAGTTTCTAGCTAAAAAGTAGAATTCTTAAGAATACATTTGACTATTAAGCACGAAAAGATGAATTTCGAAGAAAAAAGTTCATTTTCATCCAAGAAAGATGAATTTACAACGAAATAGTTGAATCTTGAAGCAAAAGAGACAAATTCACCTGGTGGATATTCATTTCTTTTTTGAAAAGTAGCTTTTTAACTGGAAATTTAACTCTTCCATTTTTGGTTGAAAACTTATCTTTTTGATTTCAAAATCCCATTATTTGTTTGAAAGTCATATATTTTGTTGAAAATTCGTGTTTTGGTAGAAAATTAATTAAAATTAATGAAAGTTTAATTATTATTCTGAAAATTCAACTATTTTGTTAAATTCATATTTTTTTAACAAAAGTTCAATTAATTAATTATTAATTAATTATTAAATAATAATTATTTAATTATTAATTATTAATTAATTGTATACAAAAACGAATTTTAAGCAAAATATATTTTGTATATTCAATTATTTGGTTGGAAATGGATGTATTTTTTGGAAAATTTGTCTTTTTGTAGAAAATTAATCTTTTTGGTTGAAAATTCATCTTTTTGGTTGAAAATGTATGTATTTTGTTTTAATTTCGTCTTTTTGGGTAGAAAATTAATCTTCCTTGTTGAAAATTCAACTATTCGGTTAAAAATGTATGTATTTTGTTAAAAGTTCGTTTTTTTGTAGAAATGTATTCTTCTTGTTTGAAAATTCAACCATTTGGTTAAAAATGTATGTACTTTGTTGAGAATTCGACCTTTTTGATAACCTAGAAGAAAAAAAAAACATTCTACCTAATTAACTTATCTTCACCTACAAGATCAGGTAGCGTCGTGAGTTCTCCCGGAAGTGGAGAACAATGGATGCACGAGTGAGCCGCTAACAATATATCACGACTTAAGTATCCATCCCCTCGTTTCTTAATATAACCTTATGCATTCATACAACCCTCATGCTACTTCTTTATCGTGACTTCATACACATAGGCCATGAACCAATATACATAAAAGCACAAACCTCATTTGCTCGCGTTTGCGCATTATTCATATATGCCTCATGATAGTCATGCTTCAGACGTCGCGACGCGCTCAGTATCGTGAAATCAATGAATCGCGTTCGAGTAAATCACAAATCAAAAAAAATTTAGAAAAAAAATAGTGCATCCTCTTTATACCTTGTGTACATTTTACCTGCAAACTACGAACTAATTAATCTGGTACCCCACATAAAAAACTAGGGATTCAATTTTGTCTCAGGTCATTTTCTTTATTGAGCACACTAAAAACTAGGCATTCAGTTTTATTTGGGATCCTTTTTTGAGCGTTCTAATATGATCTCACAAAAAGTCTCTTTCAGTACCAGTTTCTGTCTTGTTTAGTTTGCTAACTTCAGATTGATAAATGATCCGAGATAGTGAAATAAATTGATTCAGAGGGTGCATTGTTCCAATTGTTCCAAACTTCAATATTATTACGAAGTCCGTGAATTCCATGAATTTCGTGAATTCCTTGAATTCCATGAATTCCATGAATTCCTTCAATTCCATAAATTCCGTGAATTCCTTCAATTCCGCGAATTCCGTGAATTCCTTCAATTCCGCGAATTCCGTCAATTCTGTGAATTCCGTGAATTTCGTGTATAACATTAAGCCATTTCCCTTTCAGGGTAGGCGTGACACTACCCGATTCGGGTAGTGTTTCTAGGTGGATAGTTTTCTTGTAATTATAAATAATTGCAAGTTTGGGCTCACCACACCCATAATATGCCAACAGCACACAGTATTCTCGATTGGTCACCCATCCAAGTACTAACCGCGCCCAACGCTGCTTAACTTCAGTGATCTGACGAGAACTGGTTTTTTCAGCGTGGCATGGCCGTTGGCCATGAATTCGTGAATTCCATGAATTCCGTGGATTCCGTGAATTCCATGAACTCCGTGAATTTCGTGAATTGAATGAATTTTTTGAATTCCTTGAATTCCTTCAATTCCTTGAATTCCATGAATTCTGTGAATTCCATAAATTTCTTGAATAGCTTCAATTCCATGAATTCCGCGAATTCCCTGAATTCGATGAATTTCGTGAATTCTATAAATTCGGTGAATTCCATGAATTCCTTGAATTGATTTAGTTGATGACGGATGATTCTCATTTCAAGCCTATTTCAATCCACAAATCGACCTTATTTTATTAGAACGGTGAATCAAACTGAAGTGCAATTATTTTGTTGTGTGAACTGTTATAATACTGAATTAAGTCCTAAATCGAATCCTAGTTTTTACCCCTTGGTCCTGATGGAAATTCCAAATATTCTAGAAATGACTACGGTGCGTCCCGGAAATATTTTTAAAAAAAGTTCCAAAAATCTTGTTTGCCCGCCCCATTGCATTTCAGGACAAAATGTCTCACAGTGAAATTAATCTGGACAAAATTTGGAGAATGCTAAAAAAAGAACCTTCTACCTAGAATAGGTGCCGAGTTATGACTCTTCAAAGAACCACGATTTTTTTTTAAAAGAGGTTGAAAACCCAATTCTGAAGTTTCCATCTGTACTTTGGAACCTGCTAATTTCACCAAAAAAATGTTTCAGATGTCAATTAAAGTAGACTCAGTTTTGAGTAATTTTAATAAACAAACAATGACCTAGTCCCAATAGGTCATAAGTTATGGCCTCCTAAAGTTTACCACTTTTGAGCTATTTTTTAGGGCAAATTAGTTTTTTCAAAATACTTCGTTTGTGGGTAAAGCTAAGGCGCCTATTAGAGGTAGAAGGTTCTTTTGTTAACTTTCTAAGAATTTTCTCTAGTTTAATTGTTCTGCTAAAAATTTTGCTCTGCAATGCAATGGAATGGTTCAGTCTACGCAAGAGCGATTAAAAATATGCTAATTGAAACCTGTTTTGACTGTTAAAATAAATTTTTACACTATGAAAAAAACTGACCTAATTTTTATAGATTGATAAAAATGTTTAGAGGTAGGGCACGATTCTTAAAATGTATCAAAGTGTTAAAAAAAATTTTTAATCCTTGAATTATAAAAAAAAATCGTAAAAAGTCATCCTTTTTGTTCAAATATGCAACTGTTTTGTTGAAAATTCGTCTTTTCAGTTTAAAAATTTATCTATTTTTGTAGAAATTCCATCTCTTTTGGATAAAATAAAACCACCTGGTTAAAAATTTCTGTTTAGGTTGAAAAATGAACTTTTTTGTTGAAAATTCACATTTTCGGATTGAGAATTCAACTATTTTGTAGAACATTTTTATTTTCGTTTCAAAAATTCAACAATTTGGTAGAAAAATTAACTTTTTGTTCGAAAATTGAACTACTTTGTTAAAAATCAATTGTTTTTTGAAGATTTATCGTTTTAGTTGAAGATTCATTTCTTTGGTTGAAAATTTAACTTTTCTTTTATTCTTTTTTTTTGTAGAAAATTAATTTTTTTCATTGAAAATTTGACTATTCCATTTTTAGTTGAAATTTTATCTTTCTTAGTTTAAAATTCAACTATTTAATTGCAAATCCATGTATTTGATCAATAATTAGCTCTTTTTTATAAAAAATTTATCTTCTTGGTTGAAAATCCAACTAGTTGGTTGAAAATTCAACTATTTGGTGAAAAATGTACGAATTTTGTTGAAAGTTCGTCTATTTTGGTATAAAAATAGTCTTCTTGATTGAAAATTCAACTATTTGGTTAAAAATTTAAGTACTTTATTGAGAATTTGTCTTTTTTATTAGAGAATTAACTTTCTTGGTTGAAGATGAATAATTTAAGTTGAAAATTCATCTCTTTGGTTGAAAATAGAACTACTTTGTTCAAAATTCGTCTTTCTTGTTAGAAAATTAATCTTGTTTGTTGAAAACTCATCTTTTTCGTTGAGAATTAAACTATTTAGTTAGAAATTCGTCGTTTTTGGCTGAATTTAACTGTTTGGAAATTCGTTTTTTGTTGTTGTTAAAAATTGACTTTTTAAACTGAAAATTTGACAATTGCATTTTTAGAACAAAGTATAGATTTGTTAGCTGAAAATTCAACTATGTAGTTTGAAATTCTTTTCTTTTTTTTGGTGGAAAATTTAACTATTCCATTTAAAAAAAATTCATCTTGGTTGAAAAATTATCTTTTGGGTGAATGTTAAACTCTTTTGTTGAAAATTCATTTTTTATGATGATCCATCATTTTAGTTGAAAATTCATCTCTGGCTATTCGCACCTAAATTTCGGTACACGTAGGCCACGGACTTTTTTTGGTTTAAAAATAATTCTTTTGACTAAAAATGTAACTATTCCATTTTCAATCAAAAATTTATATTTAAATTGAAGATTGATATTTTCTTGTTGAAAATTCATGTATTTTGTAGTCTTTTTTTAACAGAAAAATAATCTTCATGGTTAAAAATTCTTTCTTGTTGGTTAAAAATGTAACTGGTTGTGAATTAATCTGTTTTGGTTGAGAAATAAACTATTTTGTTGAAAATTCGTCCTTTTTTGATTGAATTTAACTGTTTTTTATTCAAATGAAAATATGCTCTAGTTGAAAAATTGAGAATTGGTTCTTCATTTTACTTGAGAGTTCATATTTTCGGGTGGAAAAATTCACTTTTTTGTAGCAAATTCATACATTTGGTTGAAAATTAAACTACTCTTATGAAATTTTAACTATTTGGTAGAAAATTAACTTTATTGTTGATCAATCATATTTTCGGTTCAATCGATTTCGATCAATCATATTTTCTCTTTTTTCGGTATAATATTAATTTTCTTGGCCGAAAATTAAACTACTTAGTTAAAAGTTCATATATTTGGATGAAAATTCAATCACTTGATTGAAAATTGAACTACTTTGTTAAAAATTCTTTTTTTTTTAGATTCAGTACTATAGTTGAAAATTTAATTTATTTGTTGAAAATTTGTTTTTTTTCTGAAAAATTATCCTTTATAAATAAAAAAATCAACTATTTGGTAAAAAATGCGTGTATTTTGTTAACAATTCGTCTTTTGAGTTACAAAATTTATCTTATTTTTAGTAAATCTTTTTTTGTCGGAAAATAATTTTTTCAACTAACAATTCGACGATTGCACCTTTGGTTCAAAGAAACCTTTAAATTAACTATTTAAAAACTTTAAATTAAACCTTAAGATACCTATTTTAGTTGAAAATTCAACTGTTTGTTTCAAAATTCATCTTTTTTTTGTGTGTTTTGCTTGAAAATTCAACTATTTTCTTAAAAATTCAACTATTTTCTTCAAAATGCAATATATTTCGACTAGAAGCCTTAGGAATATAAAGCGTTTCATATTGAATTCAATATGACATCTACATTAATTTCATTTAAAACTATTTATTCCTCTACTATTTCCCAATTTCCATGAAAAATCACCCTACCTCTCTGTGTTGAGAGAATTTTGGGCTATTTTTCGATGTGGGGGGGGGGGGGCGGGAGTGTCTGAAATAATAAAAAATTGGTAACGTAGTTTATGGACTGTCCGTAAGTGATAGTGTAAGTCTGAGCTAAATAAGGATGCCGAGCAGACCACTTGTAAGCTCATATCTTCTAGATGTAGTCCACAACCCTTTCACTCGACTCAGCTGATCGATCATCAGAAAGAATGAAGACCGGCGAATTACCAACTCCCACAGCTGAAGTCAGCGAATTGGCGAATCACGTGCCCGTTTATCAGCACAAAAGTACTGGCAAGGAGGAACGGTACATACGCAAATGATTTACGATCGGTCCTACAAAGAGGATGATGGTGCGCCGATGTAAATGTGGCGAACAGCATCGTCGGCGTAGTATAGTGAGTACACCGACTACACCGCTGTACCTCCTAGGTCAACGTACCTTCGACCGAGTCCGAACCAGCAAATGCATCGTACCAAGAAAATATGCTTGCAGGGCCGCATACAATCAGGATGCCCTGCCGAAAATTCTGGACCTGGGTCAGGTGTAAGTAACTTGATGATGAAGAAAAGAAGAAATTTTAGGAAGAAGATGTGTGTAAAGATGAATAGGATAGGATTAGAATAGGATTATATGTAGGTTGAAGGTGACGAATTTAACTGTTTACTGATTGGACTCTAGTGACCCTTAGAGAAATGATGTTCGAGCTTAGTAGGTTGTGAAATATGATGGTCAATAATGGTATCATTAATGTCAGTGTTAGCTATGATGCAAATGATGACGTTGCTACTATTGGTACCAATGTTTGCTAAGCTAACCACATAGATAGTTTTGTAACTGATGTTTTCTTGCCATGACTGGTAAGATTATTATCAATAGTATCTTGGCATGGCTTTTGACTTGTTACTGTGATTAGTGCCAATGGTATAGTATTTTTTCTGTTCATTAGACCAATGGTATCATTGGTAGCATGTGTAGACTGCATCATTATTGTAGTTTTGAACATCACTCAAAGAAATGCCCTCTTGTGTCAAAAGGATGTTTCTTGTTGCAAATGGAATTTGTCATATAATTCTGTTTATGTAGAAAAGATTTTCACATGTTTCAAATCCAAAGAGACAAGAGGACGATGCGTTTGCATCAAGGCAATTTTTTCTCTGAGTGATTAGCGTGCAACTCACAAGGACATCATTAGTACCATTTGTTTGTTGACAGAATTTGTAGAATTGGTACCGATAAAATGTTGGTATCGCGGGTACTCAAAAGGATATCTTGAATAGGAGTAAAAGATGCTGCAAGATTCAAAAATTGAAGTTGTCTGATCTAAGTCTAACTTGGACAAAGTGTTGTTCTTTTGGATAGTAGTTTATGGGGGAAAATGTTGTCATTCTGATCAATATCGAGGGGCTTTTCACTTTTGAAATCCTTTCGAATCCCGCGATCCACGAATCTTGACAAATCGAAGTAACTAAGATTTTTGGATTTATACTAAATTCTAATTTACCTTAAAGATTGTTAATTGTTCATCGCGACTTGGGAGACTTTTTAGTTCTTTGAGAAATTGAATCAGATTTGTGACAACACGCATGGACTCGGTGTGATTTTAATTCGGAGTCTTCAGATCTTTTCGAATCTCAAATAAGATCTTTCATAAAGGTATAGTGATAAAAATTTGCTAAATGGAATTTAAATATACATAAAGGTATACACGATGATATTTTAAGCACAGAAATTGTTAAGCGCATTTCGAACAGAATTTGTACAAAAAAATGTTGAAAAGTGAAGATTCCTCAAATTCCTAAAAAGTTTCTTTATATATTATTCCTTATTTTATGAAAACTGACATCTAAAATGTTGATGTGTGAATTAGTAAGGATTTCTGATCTTCCATCTTTTCTATTAACACAATAATTTATTTTATTTGAACTTAGAATGTTATCTAAAACATGATACTGTTTAGCAGACTTCTACATATATTTACTTTTTTCGTTAGTATTTCAAAAATCCGAAGCATTCCCTGGATTATTTCACTCTATTATATTTTTTTTAAACACAGGGACAAAATGTTGCCACTTCATTTTCTAATTTGTTCCAAAAATGGTTTAAGAAAATCCGAGATTTTCCTTTCTGAAATGTATATAAAGGAAAAATAAAAATCATAAAAATAACGTACCAGATTAAGCTTCATAAATATATTCCATCTAAATTTAAAATAAATTCAGCACCTTTGACATTTTTCGCGGAAATTTTATTTCTTATTTTCAAAAATTATCATATATATTGGCTTCCTCAAAGAGGAACTACTAATTTATTCTAGTCTTCAAAATATTTTTAAACATCAAAATTATATTATTCTTTATTAAAATTTATATTAAATTCATATTAAAATGTGAAAACTATTTGAACAAATAATTTTTTTCAAGATTATGAATTTTCTTAACTTCTTGTTTCTTTCTGCCATATTTGCATTCATTAATGTCTATTTACTTTTTTCGAAAAGGGACACATATTTTCATTCTTTTATCTTGAAAGAAAGCTTAGGTTTTTCCCTTTAAGAACTTTGAGGTGAGAAAGTAGGATTTTTTTCATACAAATAAGCATTGAGTCGTTTTTGAAAATACACCATCTGCTTTGGTGATTTTGAACTCTTTTAATATCAACAAATAAATTATTTACTCCTACACTTACGATAAGTTTCTTCACACCCTTTTTATTGGTTGCAATCATTTTTTCACAAAATGAATATTTGACCTTCAAAAATGAAGTTTAAAAATAAATGTGATTTTTTTCATAGGACATTTTTTGTACTTTTTTTTAGACTATAAGAAAGAATGGTTTTTTCTTTGAGATTTAAAAGTAAATTTGTAATTTTTTATTGACGAAAATAAGTTTTAAGTATCCAATGACTAAGCTTTCTTTCCAGTACAAAAAAAATCCAAAAAAGTTTCTTTCTATGCAAAAAAGTCAAATTTATTCTTGACCTTTATTTTTCAAGGTCAAATATTTATTTTTTCAAATATCGTTACAACCAATAAAAAGGGAGTGTAAAAAAATCTATCAAAAGTTTAGTAGACATTTTTTTAAAATTGATATTAAAAGAGGTCAAAATTGCCAAAGTAGATGATATATTTTCAAAAAGCCCTTAATGATCATTTTCAGAAATAAAAAAAATTTCACTTCTTAACCTCAAATCTATTAAAGGGAAAAACTTTCTTTTGAGATAAAAAAATGGAAAATAAAATGTGCCTTTTTCCAAAAAAGTCAAATTAGTTTCTGATCCTCATTTTTGAAGGTCAGATATTTAC
Source organism: Andricus curvator (assembly GCA_932195095.1). Taxonomy (NCBI): domain Eukaryota; kingdom Metazoa; phylum Arthropoda; class Insecta; order Hymenoptera; family Cynipidae; genus Andricus; species Andricus curvator. The sequence continues at coordinate 30,600 of CAKNYM010050911.1, forward strand.
TTTTTCAAAAACCGGTAAATATTGATCTAACTGAACAAATTTTTTCCCAATATACTATATATATTTTTTCCTTATAACACAAGACTTTGCTTAAATCTTTGCAAATTGCTACCGTATCGATAAATTTTTAAGTTCAACATTTTTTTCTTGAAGATTGAAGAAGTTTTTGCTTAGGATGATACATTGTGCTTTTCACATGTGCATAAGGGATGAGTGGGTGCCCATTGTTTCTATGATTCCCATGTGAAAAACTGAACATTCTCACATAGATTAGCATCAGTAGGATCATTTATTATAATAATCATGGTTTCCCACGGAACAACAATTTTTTCTGAATATTTAATGACAAATAAATTAAGCAATTACTGTTTGTGAATGGAATTATCATAAACGAGGTGTTCGTTTAGAAAATGGAAGATGAGTAAAAAACGAATACGCGCGAAATAATTGTTTTTGGTTGTCTTACGGAATTTAAAACCTAATATTGATACAATATTTTTGTATCTCATACTATCTTATATCTAAAATTACAGAAAAGAAAAGCAAGGAAAATATTTTTTATAATTAATAACAATTGTTATTTCAAATGATGATTCTTCAAGTAAACAAATTAATTTTTACGAAAATAATTTTAAAAAAAACAGATTAATTTTTAACCAAATAGTTGCAATTTTTACTGTAGAAGATTAATTTTCTACCAAAAAAGGCCGAAATTCAACAAAATACATCAAATTTCAACTTAATAGTTGACTTTTCAAGTAATAAAGCTAAATTTTCAACCAAAATTGAAATACATAGTTATATTTTCAATTCAAAAATTAATTTTTGACTGAAAACTACGAACTTTTAACAAAATAGTTAGATTTCTAAGCAAAGACGTGAATTTAAAAAAAATGTTAACAAAGTAGTTGAATTTTTTATCATAAAAGATGAACCTTCTACAAAGAACATTAATTTTTTACAAAAAGACGAGTTTTTAACTAAATGCATGAGTTTTCAACCAGAAAAGATCAATTTAAAAAAAATGTAATAGTTACATTTTCAGTGAAAAAAATTAATTCTCAAAAAAAAAAAAAATTTTTTTTAAATAAATTTTCAACTGAAAAAAGATCAATTTCAACCAAAAATGGAATAGTGCAATTTTCAGTCAATATATTTAAATTTCCAACCAAAGACGTTAATTTCTAACAAAAAAAATGAATTTTTAAAAAAGTAGTTCAACTTTCAACCAACTAATTGAATTTGCAACCAAAAAGATGAATATTTAACCAAACAGTTAAATTTTCAAACAAAGAGATGAATTTTCAACTAAAATCATGAATCTATAATCAAAAAAAATTAATTTTGAATAAAATAGTTCAACTTTCAACCAAGTACTTGAATTTTCAACAAAGATCAATTTTCAACAAAAAAATGTAATAGTTCATATTTCATCGAAAAAGCTTTATTTGAAATCAAAAACAGTTAAGCTCAACAACAACAAAAAAATTATAAACAAAATAGTTCAATTTTCAATCAAGATGATGAATTTTCTACTAAAATAGCGAATCTTCAACCAAAATAATGGATTTGGAACCAACTCGAAAATATTAATTTCGTATTAAAATATTTGAATTTTCAACCCATATAACCCATATTTTAAGTAAATAATTAAATTTGCAACCAAAAAGATGAATTTTCTACTAAAAATTATGAATCTTCAACAGCAAAAAATGACTTTTCAACATAGTAATTCAACCAAGTAGTTGAATCTTCATAAAAAAAAATTGATGCAACAAAATTGTTGCATCCTCAACCAAAAAATATTAATTTACAACCAAACAATTACATTTTTAAACAAAAGAGATCAAATTTTTACCAAAAGGGATATATTTTTAAACCAAAGAGACAAGCAAGGACAATATTTTTGATAGCTGATGAAAATTGATATCTCAACATCAGAATTAATATATAATAATTTTATACAATATATAGACAATTAAACGTTTAAACCTAATTCTTCTTTGTTTAAAATTACAGATTTCCGATGTAAAATGCCAACATAACATGAAATGTTTAAAAAAATTTGAATCTGCTTTGAAGAATAATATTTATTTTTCAATTTTTTTTTAAATAACTGATTTCTTGTAAAAAATATGAATATAACCTGAAACTGTTAGAAAATGGAAAATCTGGTTTGAACTATAATGATTTTAATAAAATACTAATTATTGGTGCAAAACGCTAACGTTACCTAAAATTGTTCAAAAATTAGGAAGCTTCAAAATCTAATGATTTTTGTTTGAAATTTACGATAAAAACACTCGCAAACTCGAAAAACGTAAATAATTTTTGAAAAATCTGTAATATTTGAAGTATAATCATTTTTTAATTGATGGTGTTTTTTGTTTAAAACTGCTCATTTCCGGTGGAAAAAACTTATGCAAACTCACAATTTTCATAAATTTTAAATCTTCGTCGAAACTTTATGATTGATTTAAATGTACAAATGAAAAACAGTCAAATTCATCAATTCACATATTGATTTTATAATAAAATTTTTTTTATAATAATTTCCAGCGAGAAGCACTAACATAAAACATGTATAGCATTTTTATTTTTTAGATTTAATTTTCAAACTTAGGATATGAAACAACTTCAAGTAATGATAAGCCAATCAGGTTTTCAACAACAATGATTGCGAAAGTTTCGAGACATATCGTTACACCACTTTTTTTAGATAGGATTTTAAAATGCTAATGAAAATTGAAATTAAAAAAAAAATGAAACAAGGATGTTGCCCTATGTACCTATTAGCTTTAAATTTTTTTCAAATTTTTTTTATTTTTTATTTTTCATAAAATATTTGAACAATATTATGAAAACTGAAATCATTATAACTAAAATTTAGGATATGATACTTAAATGAATTAATTATTCATCTCAAATGTCCTATTTAAACCAATTTAGATATTAATTTAAGTAAAACATTAATTTTTTTATCATTGTAATATTAATTCATGCTAAATCATCCAATTTTCTTAAGATATGAAGACAAATGTAACACAAGTTATTATAATAATATAAAATTTAATATAATAAGTATTCCGCATTGACGGAAGAAATGAATGTATATTCTTCAAAATTTTTAAATAATGTTGAACCTTTCTTTTTTATAAATTATAACTTTTTATTCGTAAAAATCACGTTTACAAGAAAAACCTCCACTTTTAGTAAAATAATCTACTGACAGAAAATTATATATTTAAAACCTCGTTCTTCAAAGCAGAACATGCTTCACTGAACACTCCGGAAAATGACTGTCGACCGGAAGAGTCCACATCCGACTCTCCTACAAATATCAGCATTTTATTCTTTTGTTGGAAGTGGTTCCCATGCTTCAATCCAATTAAGATCATGACCGAGTTTACATACCAAATTCCTATTAGACTGTATCAAAATAGTTTGTTTTTCAATTAAAAATACTATATATTGACTGAAGAAATTTAAATTTTTCACAATTTTATAAATAACGCAAAAATAAAATACAAAGTTTGGATTATATTTATTTTATACTAGCAGTAAATGCACGCGTGCATTCACGTCTCTAGATTTTTATTTCCTTTTATGAAAAATATGAACAATTTGAAGAAAAATTGAAATTAGAATTAAAATTATTGAACGATTTTGTATTGAAAACTTCCACATCAAACAATTTATATTAGTTATAATTTTTAAAAGAGGACAAAGTGCATTTCGAATTCAATTAAAAGGAATTTAACCTGTATCATTTCTAAATAAAAGTATTTGATATTGAATAATTTGAAATTTAAAGTGTATGAAACTGACAAATTTTTAATCAGAAGATCTCAAAATTGAAAAATCCCAGAGTAAAATTTTGAAAGTTGGACAATTTTATTGGAAATAAGATGAAATTATATAATTTCTAATTCAAAGCATTCAAAATTGAACAACTTTATTTTGAATTCATAAATCTCGAAATTAAATGATTTTACATTAAAACTTTGAAATTAGTACAATTTCAAAACGTTAGAAATTCAACATTATCAGATAAGAATTTTGAAAATTGGATCATTTAACATTTGAAGGAATTGAAATTGTCAAGCTAAAGCTTTTGAAATTCTATAATTTAACAATTTTATCACATAATAAGAAAATTTACAATTTAACATTGAGGTTGATTAGACACATTTTTCTAAGATCGAAAGTTAAATTCACCACCATTTTCACAGGTCAATATGGAGAAACTTTCACTTATAAATCTTTAAAATTGAATTATTCTGCAAAAATGTTAAAAATAGAAAGTAATTTTAAATTAAAACTTTTTTACACTTAAACCCTTTAGAAGTTCAAATATTTTAAGTAAATATAAATCGTTCCAAAATAGAAATGTTCAAATTGTTAATTGCACTTTTCAAAATTCAATCATTCCTATTCTAATTGCAAAATTAAAACTTTTGAAAAAGAATAATTGGAAATTTAGCGTTCAACATGAAAAGTCAGAAATCGGAAATTGTAACCATTCAAAATTAGAGAAATTATTCAATTTCATATAGTTAACTTTGTATCTATTTTGATTTTGCACAACACAATTTTTAACTTTTTAATTTAAAAGCGTGTAATTTTTAATACTTCATTTTGAATTATTATTCATTCTTGAAATTTTCAAACAAAACATTTTTCAATTTTATAGATATGATTTATTTTTCTCAAATCTTCACCTAAAAATTGGACAATTTCAAGATATTACATTAAAATTAAAAAATTAAAAAAAAGGAATACAAAACAAGGTTGCATATGATTGCAATGTTTGAAATTGCAAAATGTTAAGCCTTTCAATTCGCAATTTTTCTTCTTTTAATGTGAGCTTGAAATGTTAAATATTTTTGAACACTTTCAAATAAAAAAAATAATTAGCTGAAAATTATGCAACTATCAAGTCTTTCAATTTTATATTCAACAATTTCAAAGAATTTAAATAAGCAGACAATTGTGTACGTTTAAAATGGAAACCAAGCGATTTTAAATATTTAAATCTAAAATTATTAAACTAAAAACTGACTAAAGTTAAACCCAAACAATTAAGAATATTTAAATCCAGAACTATTCAATTGGAAAATGACTAACAAGGCTTTCAATATGAAACTCTACCATTTTGAAAGATTTAATAGTGAAATTGTCCTGGAATTTTGAATAGGTATTTGAATTTGAAACTACAACATAATGAAGTTTAAAATTAAATTATTCTACAAAAAAAAACAATCAAAAACATTCAATCAACTTTGTTAAACAGTTGTTGTTTTGAATGAAGGTTCATCTCTTTGGTTGAAGATTAAACTATTTTGTTGAAAATTAATTTTTTTGTGGAAAATTCATATTTTCTGGTTGAAAATTCGTATTTTGGCTTGAACGTTCAACAATTTAGGTAAACTTTTTTTCTTTTGTGACTGAAAAATCTTTAATTGTTGAATTCAATTATTCTGTCGAAAAATCATCATTTATGGTAGAACAGTTATAGTTTTATTTAAACTAATTAAATAAATTTTTAAATTTCAAAGTATCTGAAATATTGTTTTATTCCGTTTATAAAAGATTCTATGTTACAAATATTGCAAGATTAAAATGCTGGTATTTAAATGTTAATGGTCAGGGAAAATAAAAAATTGGTCAAGGAAAAATCAGGGAATTTTGAAAAAGAATTTGTGACTCTTAAATACAGAAAAAGATCAATTTTCAACCAAAGAAATAAATTTTTAACTGAAACGATGAATCTTCAAATATGAATTTTTAACCAAATAGTTACTTGAATTTTCAACCCAAAAGATTAATTTTCTACCAAAAAAGACTCATTTTCAACAAAGTTTATGAATTTTCATCTAAAAAAAATCAATTTTCAACCAAGATTAGAACAGTTAAAATTTCAGAAAAATAAATGTTCAACAAAAAAAAACGAATTAAAAAAAAAAATTTCATAACAAAAAAAATGATTTTTTAACCAAAAACAGAATAATTAAATTTGCAGTTAAGACAATCAATTTAAAAAAAATGAACTCTCAACAAAATGATTCAAAAATATAATACATATTTCAATTTGCAGTTAATGGAGTAGTTATATCTTCAGTTAAAAAAATTAATTTTCAACTAAAAAGAAACGACTTTTTAACCAAAGAAATTATTTTTTAATCACAATGATGAATTTTTAACCAAAAATATGAAATTTTGTCCAAATAGTGGATTTTTCAATCCGAAAGACGAATTTTCTATCAACAAAAAAAAACGAATTTTCAACTAAACAGTTTTTTTTTCAATGGAAGAAGTGAATTCTTAACAAAAAATAGAATAGTTCAATTTTCTACTGAACAGATAATTTTTTAATCAAAAAGATTGTATTTATATCAAAAAAGGTAAATTTTCCACAAAAAATGTAATAATTAAAGTGAATTTTAAACTAAAATGATGAATCTTCAACTAAAAAAAATTTAAATTTCAACCAAATATATGCCAGTATACATGTCAGTAGAATAAATTTCCAAACAAAAAACAAACGAATTTTCAACCAAAGAAATTAATTTTTAACCAAAAAGATGCAATTTCAACTAATGAGAGAGTACTCTTTTACAAAAAAGACGGATTTTCAACAAATAGTTAAATTTTCACCGAAAACAGATAAATTTTCAACTAAAAATAGAATAGTTTAATTTTCAGGAAAAAAAATTCATTTTCAATAAAATTCAAGTAAATTTTCAACGAAATAGTATAATTTTCAACCAAAAAGATTAAATTTCTATCAGAAAAGATAAATTTTCGACAAAAAATGGAACAGTTACATTTCTAGTTTGAAAAATTAATACTAAATAAGAAAAATCTCATTTTCAACCAAAAAGATCAATTTTCAAATTTTCAACCAATAAGGTGAATTTTTAACAAAGTACATGAATTTTCAACGAAATATTTGAATTTTCAACTTAAGAAGACAAATTTTGAACCAAACATGTACGAGTTAAATTTTCAGTTAAAACAATTAATTCTCATCTAGAAAACATTATTGTTAACAAAATAATTAAATATTTAATTCAATTCAATTCAATCAAAAAAGACAAATTTTCAACAGAATGGTTTAAATTCTCAACCAAAACCGATTAATTTCCAACCATAATAATAAAATTAACTTCAATTTTAATTTATCGAAAATTCCCTAACTCTGTCAGGTTGACATTTTTTTCTGTCTTGATTGAAAAATCTTCATTTGTTGAAAATTCGTCTTCTTGATTAAAAATTTTTTATTTTGGTTTGTAAAGTTGAACTACTTGGTTAAAAATTCTTTTTTTTGGTTTGTTAAATATTCATAATTTTAATTGAAAATTCATCTTTTTGCTTGCAAATTCGTTTTTTTTTGCTTGAAAATTTATCTTTTTATTTCAAAATCTAACTATTCCCGTTGAAGGTTCATTATTTTTGTTGAAAATTTAACTACTTTGTTGAAATCTAATTTTTTTGGTTAAAAATTAATTTTTTAAACTAAAAATGTAACTATTTCATTTTTGGCTGAAAATTGATATTTTTGAAAATCAACTACTTGAGTAAAAGTTTAACAAAGTATTTCCACTTTCAACTAAGTAGTTGAATTTTCTACCAAAAAAGATGAATTCTCAACGAAAAACGTGATATATTATTCGACCACAAAAAGGATTTTTTTTTCTACCAAAAATAGTTGAATTCAATCAAAAAAGATAAATTTTCAACAAAATAGTTTAAATCCTCAACCAAAACAGATTAATTTTCAACCATAATAATAAAATTAACTTCAACTTTAATTTATCGAAAATTCCCTGACATTCCCTGACTTTCTGGAATTGCTGACCTGTAGCAACTCTGTAATTTAAAAAAAGTATATGTTTATTT
>CAKNYM010050911.1:44200-64972 GCA_932195095.1 Andricus curvator
GGAACGGTCACTTTACGGTCACGCAATTGCGTAACCGTTTTATTCACGAGGTCTTCCGAGGCAGTGATAGTGGAGGTTGGTTTAAAAAGTTGGACCTAGTGAATAGAACGGTTACGCACCGTAAAGTGTCCACATAGTAGCCGTTCTATTTACAGGGCCCGCTAGGGAATATTTTCATCATTTTTTACATTTATTCACAATTTCACATAGAACTCAACACTATTTTTATCTTTTTAAACATTTATATTTATTTGTATTTATTCATGTGTTTAAAAAAAGCTATGTGCGGCACTCCGACGTGCAATACTGAGCGTCGAGTTGCCGCACACATCTTGTAATTTGTAATTTTTTAACACATAATACAAATAAATATAAATGAGCAAAAAGATACAAAGAGTGTTGAATTATATATCAAATTGTGAATAAATGCGAAAAATGATAAAAATATTCCCCAGCGGGCCTAGTGAATGGAACCGTCACTACGTGGTCACCGAGGTGGTCACTTTACGGTCACGCAGTTGTGTAACCGATTCGTTTCCACGGTCCGCTAGGGTCACCACCATGAAAAACAGCAAGCCTTAAATCAACTTTTCAATAGAGGACTTAAAATCCATTATTCTAGCTTCTTCTTATGATCCATAATACAATTTGTAGTCTAGAAAACAAAAATTCCAATTGATTCCAATTATTGTTTCAGGGCAAAATAAATTTTTTTAAACTTGGACTGAGGAAATTTGTAATGCGGGACGATAAGAGAAGCAGCAGGTGAAAAAAATGTAATATAAGGGATATTGAACCAAGATGAACAAGGCTTCTGAACAAGGCGCAGTCGCAAGGTCGACGCAACATTCTAGGCAAAGGCTGCGCGACATTGCTCGCCTGTGGATCAGTTCACTGAGGGCGTTATATTCTGGGGATGCTCCCAATATTAATTTAACTGATCCTGTTATGGGCAACCTGCAGAGTGATGGCAAGAGGAAACACAGAAAGTTCAAGGACTCTGGAACCATCCTCGAAGATCCAGCTGCAGGAACTCCAACTGACAAAAGTAGTAAAAGTTGGGAATGTCTGGATTCTGCACCTGCAAATGTCAAAATCTCATTCGAGAAGGTCCACACACCCTCCAAGAGACCAGCCCCAAAACCTCCCAAGTTTTCACCCAAGGTCAGCCTTTTTGCTGTTAGAAGCTATTATTTTATTTCGAAATTTTATCTTCGGGAAAGTGTATTTCAAGGGTGGCAGCTCAGAAGTATATAACCAACATTTATCCGAAAATTAGTTAATTGCATAACAAATTACTAAAAAATGAAATACACGGTGTGATAGATTTTTCGAATTCTCATTTTTTAATACAGTAATAAAAAAAATGTAATCTTAATTTTAGTTGAAGTTTTTTTGTAGTATTTTAGTGTGGTAATAATTTTTTGTCCCCTTCGCGATATTCTTCAAAATTATTATCGTTTATTGGAAAAAGATCTTATTTTTATAGGCCTTTCATCGAATAATCATATATCTCAGTGCAATAACGTCACACTACATTTTTATTTTCTCGGAACAGAATAATTTGTTTGTATCAAAAATTTGTTATTCTTATTTACTTTCCTCAAATCTTGAGAGCCTTTTTAGATCGAATCTTTTTCACCCGTATTCAGAAACTCAATATTTAGAAAAAAAGTTTTTATTTAAACTGATGATTATATTTTTGTCGCAATCCGCAGCCGAGCTTGTTACAAATTTTTGGTCAGTGTCGCTTTGAAATTGTCAACTGACACATATGTTTCCTCAAAACCGGATAACATTTTCTAATCAAATTTTTTTGGGCTTGAATCAGCAACACGTTATCTCGCAAGTGGATTTTTGTCTTAACTTTAAGTGGTGATTTCAATTTTACGGAATGTTTTTACGCTCTTCAGATAAATTCCTATTTTGTTTATTAGTTCTGTACTGCCACCCTTCATTTATGTATAAGGAAAGAAGCATTTGGGGTGACATTAAATTCAATAATAATAATTAAAGGGCGATTAATTCTTTATAGTATAAGGGGCCGTTCAAAAACTTCGTCACATTGTCTGGGGGAGGGGGCGGGTTGTGACTTAGAAAAACACATAGAAAATATAAATGCGAATAACAATTTTTTAAATGCTTAAGGCCATGTGAGCGTAACATCAAATTTTTTTTTACATTTTTTTCAAAATTAACTTACGTTCCCGCGAAACGCTATATCGAGTTGAAAATTTGGGAAACTGAATATGAAGCACTAAGAAACGCGGGTCTGGTCCTAAATCTGTATAAGTTTAAAAAAAAAAAATTTTATAACAAAATTTTTTTTTTGCTTTTTTCATAATTATACAAATTTAGGACCAGACCCGCGTTTCTTAGTGCTTCAAATTTATTTTCCCAAATTTTAAACTCGATATCGCGTTTCGTGTGAACGTAAGTTGATTTTGAAAATAATGTAAAAAAAATTTGAGGTTACGCTCACATGGCCTTAAGAAAATGAAAATTAGAGATTTTTTCTGCAAACCTAGCATTTTTTTAATTCCTTTAGATTCTTTTGAATTCGCCCTAAGTTCTTTGAAATTTCCTTGAAATCCACTGAATTTAATGGATCTTTTTTTCTTTTCCATTTTTTTCAAATTCAACTGAAGACTTTTTAATTCAGCTTAATTCAGCTCATTCTATTTATTTCTATTTATCAGAATTGAATGGCATTTTTTAGAGATTAAAAATGTTCTATTCACTTGAATTATTTTTAATTTATCTCGTTTATGTATGAATTTCATCAAAGTCTCCTGAATTACCTTAAATTCTTCTGAATCCACTCATTTGGAATTCACCCTGAATTCTTATTAATTTGTCCTGAATTCTTCTAATTTTTTTTAAATCGATCTCACTGAATGCTGTTGAATTCACTTTAGTTTTTCTATATTGACTCAATTCTACTAAATTAAATGGATTACAAAATTATTTACAAAATTTTTTTTTAATTCACCATAAGGGTCATGTAGGGGGTAATGTAACCTAGAAAACTCACCTGAAAAAATCAATTACAAATGCCAGCGTAACGAATGATTATCGGGGGGCAATTTTTTTCCTCTTGGAAGCTCAAATCCATATTTGCATCAATAATATTGCATCTCCAAGTCAGCAGAAGAAAAATAAACAGAACTGGCGCGATATTCAAAATAGAAGAATTATTCCAACAAACATAGGTGTTTATTTCGGAATTTTTTTAGTTATTATTTTAATTTTAATGTATTTTTCCTCCTCTTAGTGTTTTTATAAAAATATGTTTTTAATCAGATTCATTTGTCATGATTTTTAATAATTTATTACAACTTTATAAAAATTATCACTCTTTTGTCTGTTGGAATAATTTTTCTATTTTGAATATCGCGCCACTTCTGTTTATTTTTTTTCTGCTGCTTTGGAAATGCAATATTTAAGAAATTTACAGGGATGCAAAGTAACTAGTTCCTTTTAACTATAGACTGTAACTAGTTACTTTTTTTGGTAACGGTACTGGTAACGAAATTACTTTTCTATAAGTAACGAATTGGTAACTAGTTACATTTTTTTCAGTAGCAGTAACTATAAAAACCATTATTTCTTTAGTTACTTTGGAAATGTAGTTCACGCGTCTTTTTTACAACAATCAATCAAATGTATTGCTTTTCCAACTATTTTTTCATTTTCACTATTCAAATTGTGGTGGCAGATAGCCATATAAATTTATAGCCCAATATAGGAAAATTGAAATTTTTCTCCCACCCTGGGATTCAAAATTTTCTAAAATCTATAAAAACACTTAGAGAAAAATAAATAAATAATTTCATAGTTAAATATTCATTTCTCTTTGGTTTATGATGAATTTTTTTAACCGGAAATTTAACTATTTCAGTTATTTGACTTATTATTTAAATGAAAATTCATCTTTTTTGGTTGAAAATTGAATTACTTTGTTCGAAATTGAACGATTTTGAAATAAAATCATTTCATTCGGTTAAAAATTCAACTGTTTTGTTTAATAGTAGTTAAAGTGTTTTTGATTTAAAATTAATTTTTTTTTATATATGAACTATTACACTTTTAGTTGAGGATTCATCTTTTTCTTTGAAAATTAATTTTTTCAATTAAAAATTCAACTATGACAGTTTTTGTTGAAAATTGATCTTTTCTGGTTGAAAATTCACATATTTTGTTTAAAATGCGTCCTTTTTGGTAAAAAAAAAATCATCTTCTTGGTTGAAATTTCATCCCTTTGATTTAAAATTAAACAATCTTATTAAAAATTTGTCTCTTTTGGTTGAAATTACGTCTATTACATTTTTCATTGAGAATTCATATTTTTGGATAAAAATTTTATTATTTGGTTGAAAATTAACTTTTTTGTTGAAAATTCGCCTTTTTGGCTGGAAACTTCAACAATCTGGTTAATTTTTTTCTGTCTTGACTGCAAATTCATCTTTTTTGTTGAAAAATTGTTTTTTGGTTGAATGTAACTGTTTTTGATTTTAAATAAAAATATTTTTTAGTTGAAATGTCAACTATTACATTTTTTGTCAAGAAGTGATCTTTTTCCTTTCAAAATTATTTTTTTAATTCAAAAAAATGCATTTATTTTATTAAAAGTTCGTCCTTCTTTGGTAAAAAATTATCTTCTTGGTTAAAAATTCATCTCTTTTGTTTCAAATGTACCTGATTTAAAATGAAAATCTTTTTTGTTCAAAATTTTTTTCTTCTGTGTTGAAAATTTACCATTTTAGTTGAAAATTGATCTCTTTCGTTGAAAAATTAACTATTTTGTCAACATTTTTTTTAGTTAAACATTCATTTTTTAAAGCGAAGATTTAACCATTCCATTTTTGGTTTAAAGTTTATATTGTTTAGTTAAAGATTAAACTATCTGGTTGGATATTTCTATTTTTTTATTTGAAAATTCGTGTATTTTGTTGAAGATATGTCTGTTTTGGTTGAAAATGTATCCTTTTTAGTTGAAAATTCATATATTTTGTTGAAAATTCAACGACTAATAAAAAATTTTCTATTGGTCTTAGAATATTGTAAATCATCTAAAAGTGGAAGTCGTAACTAGGTAAATCTAAAGAAACACTTTTAGAAAGAAATAATTAATTTTCAGCGCAAAAGAGATTTATATCCCAAAATAGGAAAGCTAAAATTTTTTTCTACGCTGAAATTCAAAATTTTCTAAAACATTCCTTGTTTTAGAAATATTATGTGGGTACGACTTTCATTAAAAAGTGTAACAACTATCACTTCAAAGTTATGAATGAACTTTTGTAAAAATTAAATGTCGATGTATATTTCTAAAATACAAATGTAACTAGAAAAGTAACGATAGTTACTTTTTTGGGGAAATGCAACTAAGAAAAAGTTATATTTTGAATTGGTAACTATAACGATAACTAGTTACTTTTTTCGTGATGTAACGGTAGATATAACTAGTTCCTTTTAAAAAGTAACTTACCCATCACTGGAAATTTAACGCAGAGACTTTCTGCCTCAAAAAATAAAAAAATAGTTTTGTTAATTCATTCCGACTTTGATGAATTCCATGTATTTTGTAAATATTTTTTAATTGTTTTCAATTCACTTGAATTCTTTTTAAATGCGACTCTTCTCATTTCCCTTAAATTTCTCTAGATTCACTCAGATGTTATTTAATTCGTTGTTGTTTCAATTGAATTATTTTTTTTTAATTTACTTCGATACTGTTGAATTCGGACTGAATTCTTTTCACTCCCATTTTACTCAATTCGAAGAAAAAAAATTTTATTTTTAAAATGATCGATTACATTCTTTCAAAATCTGATGAATTTCATCAAAGTTTCTTGAATTCCCTTGAATTCTTCTATATTTACTCCAATTTTACTGAAAGAAGTGGAATCGAATTCTTAGTAATTTATCCTGAATTATTTTTAAAAATTCAAATTTTTTTGAAATTCTCTTGATTTTTGTTTACTTTTGACAAATTCTTTTGAATTCACTTGAATACTTCTGAATTCACTCAATTCTACTCAATTAAATGGGTTTTTTAATTCACTCTAAAATAATTTAAACTCACCTTGAATTTTTAGGCATTTCATCCAATTCTTTTAAATTCTCTTGGATTCTACTAAATTCACATCAATTTTCCTGAAATTAATGGAATATTTAGATCTTTTTCAATGCACTTGCATTTTTAAATTTACTTTTCATTTTCATGAATTTCATCGAATTCTTCTCATTTCCCTTACATTCCTGCAAATACGCTCTAATATAATGTGATTAATTATTTTTTTTTTTCGAATTTATCTTGAATTTGTTAAGATTCACCTAAAATTCTTGTAAGTTACATCGACTTCTTTTGAATTTACAAGAAGCTTAGGTTAGAAATTACACCAAACTCTCGGTTTCTGTCCCCCCGGTTTCGGACTTCCTAGAACTGCTGGCTCAAGCAGTTTCTCAGCGCGCGGGGCCGAGGGAAGGTTGTCAATCATGCTGGCCCACCAGTAGCGGAGCCCTAAAAGCGGGCAATACCCTCAGCGGATAAGTGCATGATCGATAAGTGCGTCAGCTCAATTTAAGAATTTTAAATTAGATTAAAATCAAATTCAAAAATCCTATTCAACGTCCAATACTCAAGTTAATGTATAGAATTCCTCCTATTGTAATTTGGAAAAAAAAGAAAAAATTTTCCTACAAAAAAAATAATAATAAAATTGAAAGGGATGTGGTTGGTTGCCTTCTCATTTTTCTTTCCTCTTTTTTATTTTTTGTCCAAGAAATAAGGAAATTTTTTTCTTTTTTTTTCAAATTACAATAGGAGCATTTTATGGTGATCGTCCAAATTTGGTCGTTGGATTCTTGTTTTTATTTTCAGGAATTCTATACATTATTAGTGCGTCAGCTGTCGCGTCAGTTTGTTTTCAGTGTTTAGCGAGGTGTTTCGCGAGGTGTTTCGCTTTCGGTTGTGTTACGATTCGTAAAAATGCCGAAGGAAAATAAGATACAATGTTTGTCATTCAAAGATAAATGTGAGCGTGCAGGTCAAGTGAAAGTAGTTAGCTCGCGAAGCTGATTGGTACAATAAGATTAAAAATTATGAATAACAAAAGAAAAAATCGTCAAAAACAAGTGATAATATGGTTTTGGAGGCTGCTTGGATAGAACAGTTTCAGAGAGCGAGATACAGAGACCGCAAACGTCCGCGAACGTTTAAAGTAAGTAAGCAGGAAACACATTATTTTTACGTGTAACGGCAAAATTTATTCCTCGCTCCTCAGTTCCGCTCAATATTTACTTTCCCCTTGTCTCCGACAAATTGCATGCATATCATTCATTCATTACAACCGGTTTTTTTCGGTTATGATTTGCTTTGAAACATTTTGAGATTTTCGTAGATAAAATTTATCAAGAACCAAGATAAAATTATTATTTAATTCAATTGTCTACTCAATGAAGTATACCTTAGGAATATTTTTAAGGTTCTAATTTCAAACGTTTTATCTTAAATTGATATGTATTGCCGACATTGTAGTTTTTCGTCGAGTTTAAATTATTATCTGTATAAGACAACAAAATGGAAGAAATTGAACAAATATTTTTTATTACGGAGAAAAACCCAACGGAAGGGCCCTGACTGTTTACGTTTGGATTCCCCCGATTTGTGAACAAGGTTATTTGCAGGCAACCCCCGAGACTGGACTGAAACCGAGAGTTTGGTGTAGTTTCTTTTGGTCACTTTTCTGTTTTAAATAGGTCCCTTTTTTCCTTTTTTGAAGTATATTAGGCTGCGGCAGCTCTGTGTATTCTTTGATTATTTTTAAGATCAATCATTTTTCAAAAGCTTTTTTAATCAATCTACCCATTCCCTAAAAAACTAGCCGCCACGATTAGAATAATTTAAATGAAAAAATAGTTGCAAAAGCAATAAAATTGATTGATTCTCATCAAAAATACTTGTGAACTATATTTCGAAAGCAACCAAAAAAATAACGATTTTTATAGTTACTGTTAGTGAAAAAAAACTTAACTAATCACTAATTGGTTACTTATTTACAAAAGTAACTTCGTTAGCACTATTGTTACCAAAAAAGTACTTTTACTGATTTTTAGAATAAAAATCTATCCATTCGCTTGAAATATCAAAAATTATATATCACATGATATAATGCAATATTTGCATTATTAAGTGTATATTTTCAATTTAAAAGAATTTGAAAATGCAGCTTTGAAGGCATACATTAAAAATTAAAAAAGTATTAAAAATTGAATAATAATAATTGATTTTACAAGACGATTCTGAATCTGGTTAAAATTAAACAATTTACAGATTTTAACGTTATATAAGTGGCACTGTTTCAATTTGAAAGCCTTAGTAGTTAAACAAATTTATACGTCATCTTTGTAGGTCGAAAATTCAACTATGTGGTTGAAAATTAAACTATTATGTTAAAAATTTAATTATTTTGTTAAAAATGCAACTATTTTGTTGAAAATTCATCTATTTTGTTGAAAATTCAACTATTTTGTTGAATATGTAATTATTCTGTTGAATATGTAATTATTCTGTCTTTGTGTCTTTGTAGGTAGAAAATTTGTCCTTTTGGATTAAAAATTTAAGTGTCTTCTGAAAAAGTCGTATTTTTTGCTTGAAAAGTTAACTACATATTTGGTTGAAAATTCAACCGTTCTTGGTTGAAGTGTAATTTTTTTTGTTTAAAAATTCGACCATTTGGTTGCAAATTTATCCTTTTAAGTTGCACATTCAGCTACTTTGGCGAAATTTTTTTTTACTCTACTTAACAAAAATACAGAAAATTATAATCTTATATAAATATTATTTTTATAAAAATGTATCCATAATCGAACATCTTTCGAATTTTTATCCATAAAAAGAAAATCAAATTATCAAATATAAAATTGTGAGTGTCTCGATTTCCCCAACGTGTCCCGGCTAGCCCCGTTTTAGGGTATTGTACTTTATTGTAAAATGTGGAATAAAATTTTTTCGAAAATCTGGCAATCATTGTTGTTAAAAAACTCAATTTCTTTGCAATACTTAAAGTTTCTTAATTTCAGTTACAAAATTTCAGAAAAATTACAATTTCTGGCTTAAGCGTTTTTACCGAAAATTTGAATTTTTAAACAAAATCATCAACAAGATTCCCAATTTTTATCAATTTTAGGATATGTTATTTATCGTTCTACGACGGAAATAGATATATTTGAAGAAAAATATTGTATTTAAAAAATACATTATTTTTTAACATTCGTTTGTCAGTTATGTTAGTGATTTTTACGGTAAGTTGGCATTTTTAATAAAAAATCATTACGTTGGAAAGATTCACAATTTTTTAACAATTTTGGATTACGTTAGCATTCTACACCAAAATTGGAAATTTTAAATAAAAAATAATTACATTTCAAAGAATATTTACAATTTTTCGACAACTTTAGGTTATGTTAGTGTGTTTCGCCTGAAATTGTTATTACTGAATAAAAATCATTGGATATAAATGAAAAGATTGTTTAAAATAATAAAATTTACAATCTTGAACAATTATGAATTGTTATAGCGCTGTTCATCAGAAATTAAAATTTTTATTAAAAAATTATTACATTTCAACGAAGATTCATAATTTTTTAACAATTTTTGGTTACGTTGTGTTTTAGATTGAAAATTGGTACTTTTTAACAAAAGTCATTATAATTTCCACAATATTTAGAATCTTTCAACAATCTTGGATTATGTTACTGTTTTTCGTCGGAAATTCGCATTTTTAATACCACAAATTATATTTCGAAGAAGATTCATATTTCTCAACAATTTTAGGTTATCTTATCCTTTTACACCGAAAATTAGTGTAAAATTTTTTAAATATTTACAATTTTCGAACACATTTAGGTTATGTTAATATTTTTCATAGGAGATCGGTGATGAACAAAAACATTAGGTTTTAAAAAGAATTATCACTTTGAACAAATTTTATGTTAGTGTTTATCGTTGAGAATTGGTATTTTCAATTTAAAAAAATTATTAGATGTCAGCGTAGATTTAAAAGAAGATTGATAATTTCCGAACAATTTTAGGTTATTTTAACATTTTTCACGTTAAAGCGGTGATTTCCAACAAAAAAAATTATGGTGCTTTTCTTTTCTATTATTTTAGACAACAGATACTATAAAACACAAAATATTTGTATTAATATCAATTTTACATTCAAATTTAAAAATTACGGGAAATTAGAAAAATAATAATCGCGCTCGTAGTGAGCTGGTTTCTTTTCTAGTGATTGAAAAAATTATCAGAAGGTTTTAATTGAAACAGAATTTATGTTATTTTTTGTTACAGAAAGTGACATAATATTATCTCTCTGATATTATTACAGAATAATACTAAAACAGACTCGCATGTGGTAAAGATTAAAATAAAAGCAAGATCTATGTATTCATTTATTTCAAAGAAACAGTAGCAGAACATTTGTTTAGAAATTTGTTTTTAAACCATATGGTAAAATAGTAGCATCATCTATATTTTTTCGAATTTGTAGAATACCATCATGAACCCAAGGATGACAAGTTTTAAAGTCTTTGCAAATCGATAAAAATATATTGTAATAATGATTAAAAAATTATCCTTACTATGTTTCTCATATTTACAGTTTTCGATACTAATTAACAATAAATTTTAATCTAAAAAATACTTTGCTAACATGTAGTGTTTCTTAAGTATGAGAATTTTTTGGATTTGGTTATTAATACATTTATTTTAAAGAAGGTAAAGAAGTTTTCCTGCAAAGATATTCCCAATTTAAGAAACGCAAGCCATTTTTGAACATATTAAAAAAATCTTAATTTCAGTCAATTTTTAATAATACTTTTCATCTCTATATTATAAAAACTGTACATATTAACTATTTGATATATTTTAATTTTTGACAATTAACACAGATATGTTAATTCTCAACTGTTTTGCTGAGGATGCTAAAAAACAATATTGTAAAAGTTCAAAAATATATACTTTTCAATTAAACTTTCATCTCAGGTAATATACAAAAATTTTAAATAATTTTAATTGTAAACCCTCAAAATTAACATACAATATAAAGCAAACGAATGCAATAAATCTCTAGTTTCTGACAAGATACATAATCAAATGAATTAAAATCTAATGATCACTTAATTAATCCTAAACATTATTAGACTCAATCTTAAAACTGTTGATTTCACCTCTGAAACTCATAATTTCAATTAGCGCCTTAATAATTACACTTTACGAGTCAGCAGATATTTTTATAACATTTATCGATAGCTTTTGACAGGTCATTGTAATAAAACGATACCAAAATAAAATGATTCTGTCGTAAGCGCCACGCAGTCGAAAATACCGTTACCATTTTTGGCGGCAAAAAATGTATCAAAAGAAAATGACCTCTGGCGATATTATAATTGTACAATCTCCGTGCTCGAAAGCGGCTTTCATTATCTTCATGAAGCTACACCATTAGTTTTATCATATGTACGCATTCCGACAAAACTCTTCTCTCCAGAGTACTATGTCAATCGCAGTAACCGTCATCTTATTGCTGTTATTAACTTTATTACCCAGACCACGGTACTCATTATTACCAAATGACACCATGCTTGCATTGTTAATTCAATTACTATCCAGTTGATAGTACTTATCAGGTAGAAATGCGATGATAATCGTGTCATGGTTGACGTTAATGAAAACTTAAAAATTGGTTTAAAAAAAGGTCAAATACGCTAGGCATCAAACAATCACTCTAATGTAGAAACCAAGGTTTTTTTTACATTATTAGTACAGCATCAGTAAAATTTAATAATAAAATTGATAATTCTCTAAATTTCAGAATAAAATTTTGAAATTGAAAACATTTATTAAAAATAAAACAAAATAAGAATCGCATTCCACAGTATCATATTTCTATTATATGAAAACATAAAACTATTCTTCCTTGTAATATATTATTGTGAATGTCCTCCCGCCTCCTGCCATTTGTAGATATGATTTTTAGAGAGTTAACACGGTCGAATACGCTGATTAGATTTATTTGTTTTAAATATTTTTAATTTTTTAATTTTATTCTCACATTTGAAGAATCATCAATTTTATTATTAAACTTCACTTCTACATTATTAATTTTTGAAAAATCTTATTTTCTATATTAGAGTGATTTTTCGATGCCTATAGCGTATTCAACTTTTTTAAAATAATTTTTTTATTACATTAGTGCTGAATAAATATCAGTGCTGTCAGTTTACAATCATTTGTACGTATTTTACTATTATTATTATTATTCATTATTATGTATACTAATTTCAAAATTCCATAATTAATTTCAAGGTTTCACTCATTTTCTTTTAATGCTTTTTGCATTTCTTCCTCAAGTTTTTTTTGTTACTTTCCGCATCATTTACGACTTCTGTCGTACCGAAATACAGCTATAGAATTCATATTATTTTAATCTGTTTATATTATAATTTTAATTAATTGTTTAATAATGATAAACCTTGCATTTGATATATTTTTGTTTCAATTTTTTATAATTTCTCTCCATTTCAACTGGCGTCAGATTGAATTTTTCAACTATATTTCCTCTTTCTTCGTCCAATTAAACTAATTAAAAACCACATAATAATTTTAAAATAATTTAAGAATTAAAGTAAAAAGGTTCAATTCAATATAATTATATTTTTATGAAAATACATTTTTTGCAGGCATTTATTAAATATTTGCATTATTTGCAAAAACTAAAAACTCTGAACTTAACTCCTGAAAAAGTGTTAGAGTTGTGTTTCCACTCACGTCAACCCTTTTTTTAATACTAAAAATATGATATGGTTGTATTTTCATTTTTTACGTAATGAAAAGAAAGTTTCCTGGAAATGGGATATAATTGTATTTTCACTTTTCACACAATGAAAAGAAATTCTACTGGAAAAGGAGTGTTAGGCTACTGTGAAAGGGATGGGGCTATATGACTAAATTCTCGCTTATCCCTGTTCCCATTACTAAAAATGTAATATGGTTGTATTTTCACATAATGAAAAGAAATTTACTGGACATGGAATGTAAATTGTTGAGGTTTAATCTCTTTTATTTGTAAATTCGACCATATGGTTGAAAATTCATTTCTTTGTCCAAAAGTCATATATTCTGGTCAAAAATGCAACTTTTTGTTGAACATTCGTCTTTTTAGATAGAAATTTCGTACTTATGGATAGGAAATACATCTTTTATGGTGGAAAAGTCATCTTTTTTAGTTGAAAATTCATCTTTCTTGGTTGAAAATTAGCTTTTTAATTGTAAATTCGTAACTAAAAAATTCGTCTTTTTGCTTGAAAATTCAACTATTCTGTTAAAAATCATCTCTTTTGTTAAAAATCCAATGTTTAAGGTTCATAATTCATAAACTAAAATAAATATTAAAATAGCTACATCGGCGTTCAAATAATTTTAATTTTATTTTTACTTTAATCCACTTTCAGTAATCCGTAACTTTTATTTGAAAATAAGAATTTATCCCGGCAAGAATTAGAAGCAAAGAAAAAGATTAATAAGTTAATTTGGGATTTTATATCGTAATAAGATGTTCTGGAAAGACATTTTGGAATTCTGAGTCTTGCCAATATCCTCCACTTTCGACATTTTCAATATTGAATTGAATTAAATTCATTAGATTCATTTTAATATTTTAATTGAATTCAATCAATTCACGAACTGAATATTGAAACATTTTACAGATGTTTACAACTTCAGTTTGCCGAGTTGTTCAATTTTGAATGTTTGTAGTTCAAAATTATACAATTTTGAGCATGTTTTAAAAAAATATTTTTCATGAAGATTTGCAATTGAAGATCCTTCAATTTTTAATGTGTATACACTCCAAGTCCCATATAAGCACAGTTTCGGGGGTTGCTTCGCACTGGCTTTGGGACTAAATCGGTACCCTCGAAACGTAAACAGTCAGGGCCATTTTATCTTTTTTTTTGGTATGTTTTTACTTCTCATAATGGACCCTGCTCTATCGATAATCTTCTTACCCTCGTTTATGCGCCTGTCCAACTTCCCATCTAACTTTCCGTCACTAGTAGATAGGCTACCCAGATATATGTACTTATCAACTTGTTCTAATCTCTCATTTAAAAATATCAATTTGACCATGAAATGACCGTGAAGGTCATGGTCAAGATCAAAATAAAGGTCACCATTGTATTACTTGTTGAAAGTTCCTTCAAGAATGACCTTGACCGCCCTGAAAAATATCTTACCTGAGGAAATATTCAGCCGTCCCGGGACTTTTTGGACACCCTGTATATTATTTGTATTGCTTGTAGGAGCCATCCATTGACTTCGTACTCTTTGAGGACTTCCCAAAGTTTACTTCTATCCACCTTATCAAACGCTTTTTCTAGGTCAATAAATGCACAGAAAACTTTTTTCCTCACCCTCAAACTTTTTTCTGTGATCTGTCTTAAGCCAAATATTTCATCCGTACATGATCTTCCAGGCATAAATCCACTTTGGACTTCCCATATAATTTCTTCTGTTATTTTCATTACCCTGCGGATAAGTACTTTTGAGTATATTTTACTTACGGTACTTAATAAGCTGATACCTCTGTAATTATTGCAGTTGCTTTTATCTCCCTTTCCTTTATATATTGGTACGATAGTCGTTTTTTCCAGTTATCTGGAACTTCTCCCTTCTCGATACATAGATTTATCAATTAACACAACCTTTGAGATATGTACTCGTCACCGTATTTAATCATTGCCGCGTAAATACTGTCTACACCAGCAGCCTTGCCATTTTTTAAATTCTTAATTATAACCCTAACCTCAGAGGCACAGACTCGCTCAATTAAGTTTTCTGTCATAAAGCATTTCACCCTCGCTATTTCTCATGCTGCCTAACTCTGTACTTTCACTTCCCTTTATAATGATCGACGTCAATTTATGATACAGTTTCTTGCTTCCTTGAAAGTCGTTTTGCATTTTCTTCTCTTCTTCTGTTCTGATTTTATCTTTACTTTCCTTGATTAGTAGTTTAACTTTCCGCTTTTTGTGTCTGTAATCATTTTCAAGTCTATTTCTCTCCCCATCGCTAATGCACATTTCCAACCTTCTTTCATGTAGTTTTTTCTTTTCTTGAGCGGCTGCCTGAATTTCATTATTCCACCATGCATCACCAGACATTCTTCCTACAACTGCAGTACCACACACTTCAGTCGCACCCCTTGCAATGGCATCCTCAAACAAAGCCGATGCGCCCTCTATATTTTTTTTATTTATTAGCGCTTCCCAAGTTGCCTGATCTATGCGTTTGTTCATCTCATTCTTAAAATCTATTCGCACTTCCGGTTTCTGTAAATTCTCAATCTTAATCCGTATCTTTTACTAGCTCTCTTAGTCTTTCATCCGTAACAACAAAGTCGATTATACTGTGGCTATTTCCTCTATACCAGGTGTACATGTGGATTATTGTATGTATAAACCAAGTATTTGTGATAAATGAGCCCTTTTCTAAGTATAAGCTAACTAATCTGTTTCCGTTATCATTTGTTCTTGTGTCCCCAAAATTACCTAATACTGTTTTTGTGCCCTGACCCTGGACTACAATTTTATTATATTAAAAATAAATTTTATCAGATGTCAAACTGACGTATACTAATAAAGTGCCGAACTAGGCATAGAAAAAAAAATCAAGAGACAACAGATAATAAGATATTGTAAAGGAATACCTATATAATAATCTTGCTAGTTTCTAATTCTCAATGTGGCATATAATTATGAGATAAAATTGCTTTCTAGAGCACTGTACTTCTTAATAGACGTCGATATCAGTATGCACTCAAGCATCCACTGGGGGTTATCGCTTAATTTACTGCAACGATCAACTCATGTCGAGAAAGGCCTTTTTGACCATTGTATCGTATGTGATAAAAGTGATAAAAAAATATTTTTAAAAATTGATTCGGATCAATCTTGACAGGAGGTATTCACTGGCAATACCCATTTTTTATTTGAAAATTAGCAATTAGAATTGCATACAAATATTAATTTGAAGGGTGACACGGCCGAACCATATAAGATTATAAGAGCCAAGGAAAACCTTTTCCAAGAGAGCAAAATAGCGTTCTCAACATTCAAATTATTTTTTTAACAAAAAAAATGAGAATGTACATTGTTTTTTAAACTCTAATTAGCGTAAAATATATCAGTAAAACAGCAGAATCATGTTTTAAGGCAAATGGAAGGCTTAAAACTAACAGATAATTTTTTTAAAGAGAAAACATTTTGATTAAACAATTTGTTAAAATGTATATTTAAACAAAATCTTTGAATACAAATTTGTGAACAATTTAAAAATCAAATTGTTGTCACCACAATGTGCGGCGGAATTTTAGAGAATGTTTGAGCAAACAAAACGTATTTTGAAAAAAATGGCACTTACATGGTTATGCCATGACATCCTTCATTTTGACTTACATTTCCATCCAAAAGAAATTTTGTGACAACTGATATAGTCTTTAAATTTTATTTGTTTGAAAAGACTTATTTTGTTGAAACATTCAAAATTTGAATACTAAACTCTGGAAACACCTGTAAAAGTTTAATATGATTTACATCTGTTAATATGACACTTTTCCCAATCAAATCAGCAATTTTAGAACATTGCCTAAAATTTTTCAAATTTTGGACCATACACCATTTGTGTGTCGACACCTCCTTCTCCCCACTTACAGAATAAAACCAAAAAACATTTTTTTAATTTGGATTGCTTTATATTCTTAATATTTTGACTAATCACATTGCATTTTCAACAAAATAGTTAAATTGTTAACCAAAAAGATGAATTTTCAACCAAGAAAATTCATTTTCTACCAAAAAGATGATTTTTCAACAAAATACGTGAATTTTCAACTAAAAATTATAAATATGCAACCGAAAATGGAATAGTTAAATTGTCAGTGTAAAAATTCATTTTTAATCGAAGAGATGAATTTTCATCTAGGGATCGTGCCTAAATTACGTAAGACGTTTTTCTTTTGTTTAAATAAAGACGAGAATAAAATTGATGTGAAGTTGAAAAGGACACAACGATATAAACAAAAGAAAAACGTCTTACGTAATTTAGGCACGATCCCCTAAGAAAAGTTATTTTTAACAAAGTAGTTCAACTTTCAACTATGTAGTTGAATTTTCATACAAAAAAAAGAATTCCCAATTGAAAATGTAACAGTAGAATACAAACCAAAAATTGAATTTATAATAAAAAATATTAAATTTCTCCAAAAAGAAAATTATAATTATGTCAATCAAGAAAATTATATTTTCTCAAAAAAGACGAATTTTCAACGAAATAGTTCAATTTGCACCTAAAAAGGAAAAAGGGGACACACAAAAAAAAAAGAATTTTTAACAAACTAGTGAAATCTTCAACGAAAACAGAATAATTTTCAACCAAACAAGATGAAATTTCTACTAAACGAGACAAATTTTCGAACAGAAATGACAAATTATCATAGAACAATTGAATTTTCAAACAAAAAAATGAATTTTCTACAAAAAAGACGAATTTTCAACGAAATACATAAATTTTTAAACAAAGTGTTAAATCCTCTAAAAAAAAGTTTAATTTTTCACCCAAAAAGTCGCCTTTTTAAACGAATGAGATCAAACTTCTACCAGAAGAAATGTATTTTCAAACAAAAGAAACTGATTTTCATCAAAACAAAATACAGGAAATTTTAAACCAAATAGTTTAATTTTCAATTTAAAAAAGATAAATATTCAACTAAAAATGGATAAGTTAAATTTTTAGATAAAACAATTAATTTTCAACCAAAAAATATGAATTCTAAATTAAAAATGTAATAGTTGATTTTTCAACTCCGGAATAAAAATATAACAACAGACTTTTCAACATTTAAACAAATACTATTTGAATTTTCAACCAAAATATATGTAGAATATTTGAATTTTGAAGCCAAAAACACGAATTATTATCTACAAAACCGTTGAATTTTAATCTCGAAAATATTATTTCTCAACAAAAAATACATAGTTCTACCACATATGTAGTTAACTTTTCAGAAAAATAGGTTAATTTTGAATTAAAAATATAAACTGGCAAAAAAAAAGTTAATTTTCAACCAAATAGTTTAATTTTCTACCAAATTGTTGAATTTTCAAACACAAAAGACGACTTTTTTACTAAACAGTTCAATTTTTAATTCGAAGCTATAAATTTTCAATTGAAATTATGAATCTTCAACCCCAAAAAAATAGTTTTTCAGAAAGTATTTATTTTTTCAACGAAAAAGGATTAATTCTTAACGAAATAAATATTTGATATTTTAACCAAAAAAACACTTTAATTTGAAATAAAAAACTGTTTATTCAAAGAAAAGAAACCAATTTTTAACAAAATAGTTGAATTCTCAACCTAAATAGATTATTTTCAACCAAATAGTTGCACTATTAACCAAAAAGTATGAATTTCAATCAAGATGATTAATTTTCTACCAAAAAACAAAAAAAAACGAATTTTTTACAAAATACATGAATTTTCAAGGAAATAGTTGAATTTCCAACCAAAAATTGAACAGTTGAATTTTCAGATATAATCGAATTATCTACAAAAAAGTTAAATTTTCAAATCGAAAATGTAATTTTTCAACCAAAAAGTTATATTTCTACCAAATGGTTGAAGTTTCATAAAAGTAGTTTGATTTTAAATTAAAAATTAGATTTATCAACAAAAAATTTAATTTTCAACCAACTACATTAATTTTGTACCAAATTTTTGAATTTTCAAACCAAAAAGGTTTCAATTAGAAATAATAAACAGTTGAATTCGACCAACAGAGACGATCGAATTTTCAAGAAAATAATAGATTTAATGCTTTCTCGATGATTCATTATAATCAATTTAAAATTTAAAGCTTTTTTGGGTTTCGCACACGATTGAAACCCGAAAAAGCTTCAAATTTAGAATTTTAAATTTATTATTTCAAGAAAATAGTTGTATCCACAGCCTGAAAAGATTCATTTTCAACCGAACAGTTGCATTCTCAACCAAAAAGTTTTCAACTAAAATGATGAATTAAATAAAAAAATGCAACAAAAGTTGAATAATTGTTGACCATAAAAGATTACTTTGTAATGAAGTAGTTATATTTTAAAAAAAATAATTCAATTTTTAACCAAACCAAAACTTCTGAAACAAAAATATAATAGTAAACTTTTCAATCAAAATTAGTTAGAAAAAAATTAGTAGAAGGAAAAGAAGAATTCTTCAAAAAAGAGGATAATAGAAAAAGAGGGGAATAGGTGAAGTCTAAAACAGGAAAGGGATTTTCAAACAGATCAAGCTATTACTGAACTGTACCGTTGCAGGGCCATCTTTCGCAAAATTCGCAAACTTTATTAAATTTATCATCAGGAAACATCCTAAATGTTATGCAAGTTTGTAACGTCACTTCCACTGACATCCTCACACTCCCCTAAAATTGGTAACGTAGTTTATGTTTGGCCCCTGAAGATTAATTAATTTTTAAGTTGTGTGTATACCGAGATTCTAGAATCTAGAATATCCTTAAATCCGGATGCACTTATTGTGTCTGACTAAGCAACATTCTAGGCCTTGTTTTTATTATTTTCAGCCCCCGCCGGAAGTACCGCATAAACCGGATGTATCCGAAGTGGAGGGGCCGAAGAAAGAAGAGTTGAGAGCAGTAGAGCCGGACATCAAGGCCCAGCGAGCATCCGATCCTGCCCCCCCACCTCCAGCCCAGGACCCGGCGGGCAAGAGGGACCGCTCTCCGAAGAGTCCGCAGCCGACGGCCGGGGCCCCCGCAAATGTGCCTCCACTCGGAGTTTTGCCGGTACCGACCGCGGGTCCTCCGCTCCTCGTGACCGACTCCTGGCGTCGTGCAAACAGTGTAACCACCCCGGAAATCCCAACACCGCCCAGTCAACAGTCCTCCAGCGACAGTGTCTTCACTGACCCTGAAAACGTCACTATGGTCGCAGAAAAAGAGGTCACCAGAGTCGAAAAAGCACTGCCCTATCCCGTTAAGGACATCAAGGTCGATAAGGATACCAGTCTGGATTTGAGGTCCCCCTTTTCTTTGTCCAGGCACAAGAAAATCGAGTTATCACCGGCTTCTACAAAAATCGGTGAGTTTAAATAATAATATTATTTTATTATTGTCAGTATTAGTATTATTATTATACTAACTACCAGTAAATGAAGCGTCCACATATAACGTGTCGCTATTTTCAGTGATTTTTGACTTACCCCTCCCTCTTGTGACAATATGTGACATTTAGACCCCCTCCCCTTCAAAATGTCATCAGGCTCTGAAATTAAAATGATTTGATACCAGTATGAGTATACTTTTGATTAAATTCTTTAGACATTTTTTTTCATTTGAGAACATTGATAATTTAAAGATTAACTTGGCCGGCATATTAACTAAACAGATTAAGGGTTGTCTATACACTCTTCTTCTTTTTTAAAGAATTTTTTTTCCCTGCTTTCAAGAAACTTCGCCTTTTTTTTCTTTCTTTTTTTTTTTTTTGCTTACATTTTTTGCTCAATTTTGAACTGAATTAATAGAACCCAATAAGAAAATCCAACTATTCTTGGTTGAAAGTTAATTTTTTATTTTTGAAAAGTCTACTGTTTGGTTAAAAATGTAATTATTTTGTTGAAAATGCAACTACTTTGTT
>CAKNYM010050911.1:85241-96868 GCA_932195095.1 Andricus curvator
TATATACGTCTACACCCACATACACATATACACACAACATATATCCCTTTTTAAAACATTACTTAATCTAACTTTGCATTCATTAGTGACAAATTGACCAAGATATAAAAATTATTATTTATAATAAGATTGAAAAAGTATTAAAAATTCCCTATATTCAAGGAATTATTTTTAAATTAAAAAAGAAAAAATGGTAATCAATTAACTTCCTGTGTATGATGTATCTAAGTATTATGATCCAAATCTTTTTCACAACAGTACATCTCGACACAAATTGAAATACTGTTGAAAGTCACAAACACAGTCTCGAAAAATTATGGAAATTTTGTTTTAATTTATAATAAAAAAGAAAAAATTATTTTAAATGAAAATATCACTAACAAAAATTACGTGGTGAAGTATTCAAAGTACCGAGGCAAACTAACCTTCTTTTTTAACACGAAAACTCTCAAGGCATGCCAGATTTTAGAAATCGTTCCATCCCACTTTTAAGAGAGAAGAGAACTTTTTTATTTTTATAGCTTTTCGTTTGCCAGGACAAGTGAAATAATTTTCAACCAACCTTTTGAACTAACCCAAAACATCATAAAAACGCACATGTTACAAAAAATTTTACAGATATAAGAAAAACCCAAACTATAAGAAATCGTTCCAAAAATCATTATCAATTATTCAAAAATGAATACAAAAATAAGATATCAAAAGTGATCTGAAAATAAAAGACATGTAAAAAATTGTTAAATAGAAAATTAAGCATAACATTATTACAAAAGTACTCATTGGTACATAAGAACAATTATGCACATATTTTTTATATGGCATCTTTCTCAGAAAACCTTCGTTTATAGGAAACGAGGATATCACAAAAAAAATTTTAAACATATATCATGTATAAATGTAAATATTTTTCATTTTTTATAACCTGAAAATATGTAAATTATGAATAATAAAGAAGGAAAATAGACCATAGTGCCCAGATCTAATGTTTGTGGGTGATTCTAAACCAATCTATTTAGATTATTACATTTTCACAAATAGGAAAAATTCACAATCCAAAAATTTGCATGTATTTCTAAAATTCCTAATATTCAATGCATTCTTCTTACAAAAATTATTGAATACAAAAATTTCTTTCAAGAAATTGAGATAAAATTATTTAGACTCAATTAAAATAAATCAGAAAAT
Source organism: Andricus curvator (assembly GCA_932195095.1). NCBI lineage: Eukaryota > Metazoa > Arthropoda > Insecta > Hymenoptera > Cynipidae > Andricus > Andricus curvator. The sequence continues at coordinate 86,427 of CAKNYM010050911.1, forward strand.
ATTCATTAACAAACCCTGCAGATTGGAACGAATCATGAGTTTAGTGTCTCTATTTCAAAATTTTTTAATTAAGATCGAACAGAAATATATTTTATCATGAATAATTTTATGCAAAATGAGCACGAAAAAGATTCACAATTAAAAAACAGATTTCTAAACTAAATAATTTTATCTCAATTTCTTGAAAGAAATTTTTTTATTTAAAAATTTTTGTAAGAAGAATGCATTGAATATTAGCAATTTTAGAAATACATGAAAATTTTTGGATTGTTTCTTTTTCCTATTTGCGAAAATGTAATAATCTAAAAAGATTGGTTGAGAATCACCCACAAAAAATAAAATATTGACTTGTTCTCGAATGACAATGAAACCAATAAGATTCCCTATCTATTATTTCTACACTTTTTACAAGATAAATTTTTTCCGTGCATTGTTCTCCTCAGACATTGGGAACTAATCCGATCTAATGTCATCTCGTATTGGGTTGGGGTTCTGTTTGTTCTATTTGTTCGAGTCTCGACAATCGTGACCTACGACCTCGTGTTCGTTCCAGGTCGTTGTTTGCCAATATAACTGTACTTGAACGAATGTGTCGTAATAACGATAATAATAGCGTCTCTGTAGTGGTAAAGTTGATAGTCTATAGTCTATTCCCATAGTGAGACTACTACCATATCCTTTTAGAACGTAAAACACGACAAAAGCCTTTTTCATCCCACCATTCATTATCTGGCCCAAGTGGCCTTCACATTGATTTTCAAAAGATTCTTCTCATTAGCATTTGTCATCCGAGTTAGAATCACACATGTTTCCTAATTATATCTAGCCAATTCTCTATATTAAGGTCACTTTTGATAGGGACAATTTGTTTGCAAAAGTATTTTATGGGCTGTTGATTAATTACCTAGTCTTTTGGTGGGAGGGGGGGTGAACGATTTTTTCTATGCTGTCTTACATGGGGGTGGGGGGGGGGGGGGTCGCGGTCAATATCACTTCTTACGTGAGATATTTTCCCAATTTTGAATCATAAAAAAACACAAGTTTAACAATTTGGTAGAAAATGCAAATATTTAGTCGAATGATGAACTATTTTGTTAAAAATTCATTTTTTTAATTGAAGATTGATCATTTTAGTTAAAAATTCATTTCTTCGGTTGAAAATTCAACTATTTGGTTGAAAAGTTGTTGTTTTTTTATAGAAAGTTAATCCACTTGTATAAAAATTCAAATGTTTGGTTGGAAATTCATCTTTTTTGGTAGAAACTTAATCTTTTTGGTTAATAATGTAACGGTTTGGTTGGAAACTATTCTGTTTCATTTCAGGATTGTACTGGTTTGTTGAACATGCGTCTTTTTAATTGTTCAAAACTTGAATATTTTTTGTTTAAAATGTCAACTATCACATTTTTCGTTACAAGTTCATCTCTTTGGTTCAAAATTAATTTTTTCAATTGGAAATTTAACTATTCGATTTTTGATAGGAAATGTATCTTTTTAGTTGAAACTTCAACTATTTGGAAATCGATGTATTATTTTGTTAAAAATTTGTCTCTATTGGTTCAAAATTTAACTAGTTTATAATTTATGTATTTTGTTTAAAACATTTTTTTTAGAAAATCGATTTTTTGGGTTAAATATGCAACTGTTTGGTTGAAAATTAATCTGTTTAAGTTGAGGATTGAAGTTTCTATGTTGAAAATTTGCCTTTTTTGGTTAAATTCAACTGTTTTGGATTTAAAGTATAAATATATTTTTCAGCGGAAATAATAACTATTACAATTTTCGTTAAAAATTCATCTTTTGAGGTTGAAAATTCAACTATTTGGTTGGAAATCCATCTTTTTGGTGGAAAATTCATCTTTTTGGTTAAAAATGTAACGGTTAGGTTGAAAACTAATCTGTTTTATTTGAGGATTGTACTGGTTTGTTGAACATGCGTCTTTTTAATTGTTTAAAACTTGAATCATTTTTGGTTAAAATATCAAGTATTACATTTTTCGTTACAAATACATCATTTCGGTTGAAAATTAATTTTTTCAATTGGAAATTTAACTATTCGATTTTTGATAGAAAATGTATCTTTTTAGTTGAAACATCAACTATTTAGAATTTGATGTATTTTGTTAAAAATTTGTCTCTATTGGTTGAAAATTTAACTAGTTGATAATTTATGTATTTTGTTTAAAACATTTTTTTTAGAAAATCGATTTTTTGGGTTAAATATGCAACTGTTTGGTTGAAAATTAATCTGTTTCAGTTGAGGATTGAAGTTTCTATGTTGAAAATTTGCCTTTTTTGGTTAAAATCAACTGTTTTGGATTTAAAGTAAAAATATTTTTCAGTGGAAATAATAACTATTACAATTTTCGTTAAAATATCATCTTTTGAGGTTGAAAATTCCACTATTTGGTTGGAAATTCATCTTTTTTGGTGGAAAATTAATCTTGTTGGTCAAAAATGTAACTGTTGGGTTGAAAACTAATCTGTTTTATTTGAGGATTGTACTAGTTAATTGAACATGCGTCTTTTTAATTGTTTAAAACTTGAATCTTTTTTAGTTACAATATTATTTTTCGTTGCAAATTCATCTCTTTGGTTGAAAATTAATTTTTTTAATTGGAAATTTAACTATTCGATTTTTGACAGAAAATGTATCTTTTTAGTTGAAACATCAACTATTTAGAATTTGATGTATTTTGTTAAAAATTTGTCTCTTTTGGTTCAAAATTTAACTAGTTGATAATTTATGTATTTTGTTTCCATTTTTTTTCGTAGAAAATTGTTTTTTTTGGGTTAAATATGCAACTGTTTGGTTGAAAGTTAATCTGCTTAAGTTGAAAATTGAAGTTTCTATGTTGAAAATTTGCCTTTTTTGGTTAAATTCAACTGTTTGGATTTAAAGTAAAAATATTTTTCAGTTGAAATAATAACTATTACAATTTTCGTTAAAAATTCATCTTTTTAGGTTGAAAATTCAACTACTTTGTTGAAAATTCGTGTTTGGCTTGTTCAAAATTAATTTTTTAACTGTAAATTTAACCATTTGGTCAAAAATTCAACTGTTTGGTTGAAAATTAATTTTTTTGTTGACAATTCATATTTCTGGGTAGGAAATTCAACTGCTTTGTAGAAACCTCGTTTGGTGGCTGAACAAATTAAACAATTTAGTAGAATATTGAACTGTTTTGTAGAAAATTCGTTTTTTTTTTCTGTCGAAAATCAAATTTTCGTAATAAAAATTCAACTATTGTTATTTATGGTTGAAAACGGAACTCTGATTTTAAAAATTCAACTATTTGGTTTAAAATTTATGTAATTTATTGAAAATTCATATTTTTTAGAAGTAAATTAATCTTCTTGGTTGAACATTGAACTGTTCGGTTAAAAAATTATGAATTTTATTGAAAATTCATCTATTTTTAGTAAAAATCAATCTTCTCGGTTAAAAATTTGACTATTTGGTTCAAAGTTGATGCATTTTTTTTAAGAATTCGTCTTTTTGGTAGAAAATGAATCTTCTTGGTTGAAAATTCATCTTTTTTGGTAAAAACTCAACTATTTAATTGAAACTTGAACTGTTTTGTAGAAAGCTCGTTTTTCTGGTTTAAAAATTAAAACCTTTTTTAATGAAATTTTTCCTTGGTTAAAATATCAACTATTACATTTTTCGTTGAAAATTCATATCATTGGTTGAAAATTAATTTTCTCGATTGGAAATTTAACTATTCGATTTTTGATAGAAAATGTATCCTTTTTAGTTGAAACTTCAACTGTTTGGTTGGAAATTTACGTATTTTGTGAAAACTATGTCTCTTTTGGTTGAAAATTAAACTTTTTGGTTTATAATTTATGTATATTTTGTTCAAAAATCTTTTTTTGTTGTTATAGAAACCCATTTTTTCACTTACATATTTTTTTTGGGACCCTATAATCCATACTTACGGAAGTGATATTTAAAAAGTAATTATTCATTTGTATTCTATAAATAATTGTGAAAAGAAATATTCAGTTTCAACTCGATTCACTTAATATTGACGATTCTGAATAAAATTCACAAAAACATTTTTTTTTCTTATGGGAAATACGTGTTAAACTTCATGGGGCTTGCAGGACCTCTAAATATCATTTTTTTAACGCATTTATTTTGTTGTGGATTCCAATAAATTTTCGGGCGATATTCATAAAAATTTGAAAAAAGAATTTTCTAATGATTTTTGGACCACGATAATGAGACCGATTCTCATGCCTGCATAGCGAACCTGAAGTTATTTCCCTTTTCAGCTTTTCCCTTTTCATATTTAAAAATGGTCTTAATTTTATGATAATGGGTATGCTAAGGTTTTTAGGGTCGCTCAATTCAAATATGGTAATACTATTTCTATATTTAAGATAGCTGATTCAAAACGTGAATTAAGAATCTAAAAACATTTATTTTGAAAATTTAAAAACAAAATTTATTCAATTTTGAAGATGCGTACATAAAATTTATTCAATTTTGTCGAAAGTTGAAGAGTTTTCAATTCTAAAACGTCCAAATTGAAGAAATTTCAAATGTAAATTACCAAAATTTCAATTGTCAAACTTGAAACTTGCATAATTTTTAATAGTAAATTTTCAAAAATAAAATTTCCTTAATTTTAAAGATTTACAATTCAAAGTTGTACAATTTTTATGACTTAAAATGAAAAATTGTTGAAGTTTGAAAATTATTCCATTTTCATGATTTATATTTGGAAGGTATATGTAATTTTGAATGTTTTTTTAGAATATGTACAGTTTAAGTTTTAAGACTCAAAATGGAAAATTCTTCCGTTTTGAATCATTCAATTGAAGAATTTTGACTTCGGCAGTTAAGTTTTTAATCAAGAATGATTAACTTTCTACCATAAAAGATGAATTTTAATTCCAAAAAAGAATAATTTTTAATCGAAAAAGGCGAATTTTCAACAAAGCAGTTGAGTTTTCGAACGAAAAAGATGACATTTTTACATAATCATTGCATTTTCACGTAACAAACATTATTTATTAACCAAACAGTTACATTTACAACCAAATAGTTGAACTTTCAATCAAAAGGAACGAATTTTCCCCAAAATATTTTAATTTTCAACCAAATGTTCGACTTTTGGAACAAAAACGACTGAAAAACGACTAAATTTGAACCAAAAACAGTTGAATTTTGAACTAACTAGTTCAATTTTCAAGTCAAAAAGATTAATCTTTTAGAACACAGTTGAATTTTCAATCGAACAGAAAGAATTTTCAATAGTATAATTGAATTTTCAACAAAATAAATCAATTTTCCACAAAATAGTTGAATCTTGAACAAAACAACTAAGATTTTAAAAAAAGTTTAACAAAGAAGTCCAATTTTCAACCAAGTAGTTGAATTTTCAATAACAAAATATTAATTCTCAACGAAAAATATAATATTTTATGTTTCAACTAAAAAAAAATTAATGTTGAATGAAGAACAGCCGAATGTATGCAAAAAGATGAATTCTCAATGAAAAATGTAAGAGTTGATATTTCAACCCAAAAATATTTTTATTTTATATAAACAACAGTTGAATTCAAGCAAAAGGGAAGAATTCTCAACAAAATAGCTGAATCATCAACCAAAACCAATTAATTTTCAACCAAAAAAGATTAAACTTCAACCAACACACATGAATTTCCAAGCCAAACAACGAATTTTCAACTAAAGCGTTGCATTTTTATCAAAAAAGAATTTAAAGTCAAGAGAGAGAAAAATTTGAACGAAATGGTTGAATTAAAAAGCAAAAAAAAACGAAACTAGTACAGAACAGTTGAATTTTCATCCCGAAAATATGAATTTTGTTCCAAAAAGTTAAGTTTTAACAGAAAATTAATTGTCAATCAAATAGTTGAATTTTCTACAAAAATAATAGAATTTTCAGTCCAAAAAACGAATTTTCAACAAAAGAGTTGAATTTTTAAGGCGAATCGTTTAATTTTTCAATTAAAAAACGATCAAATGATAACCAAAATTGAAATAGTTAAATTTTCAGATGAAAAAATTTAGTTTCAAGCAAAGAAAAACAAATTTTCAACAAAGTAGCGGATACCACCCTAGAATAGACAGTGAACCTACAGTAGATAATCATTAATTAAAATTACCAATGGATGTAAAATAATTAATTTAATTTATCTAATAGTTAGGACACTATGTGCGTTAATAAATTGGAATTGGAAGGAATTATTTTAGGTATATTTGTGCTTTTAATCATTGATTATCTACTGTAGGTTGATCTTCCCTAGTTACACTTTTAGCCAAAGAGATAAATCTGTAAAATTAATGATTAACAAAGTTGTTTAACTTTCAACCAAATATTTGCATCTTTAACTAAAAATGATCAATTTTCAACCAACGTTAAATTTTCAGTTAAAAAAATTAATTTACAACCAAAAAAAAAGGTATTGTTAACGAAATAGTTAACATTTCAACCCAAGAGTATCAATCAAACAAAAAAACTAATTTTCAACAACATAGTTGAATTCTTAACCAAAATCAATTTGCTTTTCCAAAAATATTTGCATTTTTAACCAAAAAAGACCAAATTTCTACCAAAAGAGAAGAATTTTCAAGCCCAAACGACGAATTTTCAACAAAACACTTGAATTTTTAAGCCAAATAGTTGAATTTTAAACTAAAAATGATCGATTTTCAATCAATAATGGAATATTTAAATTTTCATCAAAAAAATTAATTTTCTACCAAAAAAGAACGAATTTTTAACAAAATAGTTCAATCTTCAACCAAATAATCGAATTTTTAATAAAAAAAGATGACTTCTGAAACAAAAATATAATAGTAGACTTTTCAATTTAAAATCTTTTAATGAAAATAGTTGTATTTTTTTTATTGGATTCTATTAAATTAGTTCTCATTCAAGCAAAAAAAAAACGAGAAAACGAGGAAGTTTCTTGAAAATAGGGGGAAAAGAGGAATTCTTGAGAAAAGGGGTAAAGAGGAGAATAGGGGAAAGAGTGTGAAGTTTATATTTAGATGCCTTACTTGTAAAGTCACTCATTTTCATTTTTTTCAAGCATTAAAAAAAATTGTTATTCAAATTTATATTTTCCAGGTGTGATGTCACATTCTGCGTCAACCCCTCCAACCCTACGTCATAAATCGTCACGAAACCTGTTACCCACTCCCCCCTGGCAGTGTGACGTGTTTGACCGACCCCTTAAGAGAAACGTATCTTTTTCATTTATATAAAATTATAATAGTTTATTATAATTTGAATTTTGTTTTCTTAATTTATGAACTCACTTAAAAATTATTTTTTTAAATTTTAAATATGTAAAACATTAAATCCCTGAATGCAAAGTTGATGGTAAAGAAAAAGAAATGTTAAGCGACTCCAATTTTCAAAATCATTGCACTGAAAACTAAATAAATACTAAATAATAATAGACCCTGACTAAAAAATGTTACGGAAACCTAATTTTTAATAAAATTATTAATAATGAAATAAATTTCAAAAAATTAATTTAATTCCTCTTCCGGTTTTATGAAAATAGTGACTCAGATTTTTCCTCCAATTGTCACTCTTTCCTTATCCGCAACATCTGACCATGATTTAGAAATATGACTCACAGGGTCCTAATAGAAACTGTAATACGTTACAAGTCAATACAAGTTTTGTTCCACCAGAACGGAGCAAAATTAGCATAATATTGTGATTTTCCCTTTTGGAAACTTGAGTATAGTATATAGACATAATGAGTCTATCTTTTAAAAAAATCTCACTCTGTGATCTCTCTTTACTTTATGGTCAGAACAATTTATGTCTCTCTATCTTTCTTTCTTTGTGTTTTTGACTCCCAATAAATTTTCTCAAATCACCCTTTTCAAAATTTCTCAAATTAGTCTTACTGGTAATTTATCTTTTCAGGAAGTCCATGCAACTTGTGCCCGGAACTAGAAACACCATATCGGAGGCACAGTACGAACGAAGCATCTCCAAATGACGGAACAGTGCTCAGAAGAGTGGCCAGTCTCACGTTGGACAGGGTCACTCTTGACTCCAGGAACCACTCCAGATCAAAGTTGGTCCCGCAAAAATTGGATTGTCAGCTTTTCGAAAAATTTGAAGGTAAGTCACATTTTCCTACATTTTTAAATTTCCTAAAACATTAGTCTAGTTTCACTCCACACAGTGCACTGTGGGCTCAATCGGGAATTTACTATTCATAATATCCACCACAGATGATTTTTTTTTAAATGTTCACCATTAAATTCGTAAGAACATAGGAGAAAGGGTTTAAAGTTAAACCTTAAACGTTTGTTAAAAATAATATTATTTTAAAAAGGCTTTAGCTGCAGTGGTTGTGCTTCTAGATGTAGCGGTCCTTCAATCTTTACTTTGTATTTGTATTTTTTCATAACATTTATTTAATTTAAATAAAAATTTGTAAACGTTCAAAAAGCGATAAAATATTCTTGAGCAGATTTTTTTTCATTCTGTAGACTTAATTATTTAAACAAATAGAGCGTCAGAATTAAACATTTTGCCAATATTAGTTTTTTTCCCTGAAGAAAAAAGCGAAATGAAATCGTTATATCAGGGAATGTTTATTATAACCTGGACAAATCTGGAAATGTCAGGGAATTTTTTCCAGAGTGTGATTCAATTAAGTTTAAGTTGTTATATAAAATTAAATAACAATACTTTGTAATATGTAAAAGTAGCTTTATATTGCTAGATTTAAGTACATATTTGTTAGTTATAAATTCATTTTTTTTCTAATTAATTTTTCAACTGAATATTTAACTATTCCAGTTTAGTTAACATTCAACTGTTCGGTTGAAAATTCATCTGTTTTAGTTGAGGATTAAACAGTTTTGTTGAAAATTCGTCTTTTTTGGTTGCATTATACAGTTTTTGATTGAAATTAAAAAATGTTTGGTTCAGATAGGAACTATTAAATTTTTTGTTGAGCATTCAACTATTTTGGTTGAAAATTCAACTACTTTTTTGAAAATTCCCTTTTTGGTTGAAAAATGATCTTTTCTAGTTGTAAAGTCAGCTGTTTGGTTGAAAATTCATCTGTTTTAGTTGAGGATTAAACTATTTTTTTGAAAAGTCGTCTATTTTGGATGCATTGTTTTTAATTGAAATTACACATTTTTTGGTTCAGATAGGAACTGTTGAATTGTTCGTTAAAAATTTATCTATTTTGGTTGAAAATTTAACTACTTTTTTGAAAATTCCCTTTTCGGTTGAAAAATTATATTTTCTATTTGAAAAGACAACTATTTGTCTGAAAATTCATGTATTTTGTTAAAAACTAATGAAAATTTTTATTTGTTTTATACATATAGTTTTTATAGTTTTATTTTTATTATTATTATTTTTTATAGTTTTATTTGAGGATTAAACTGTTTTGTTGAAAATTCGTCTTTTTTGGTTGCATTATACAGTTTTTGATTAAAATTAAAATTTTTTTGGTTCAAATAGGAACTATTAAATTTTTCGTTGAACATTCATCTATTTTGGTTGAAAATTGAACTATTTTTTTGAAAATTCCCTTTTTGGTTGAAAAATTACCTTTTCTAGTTGCAAAGTCAACTATTTGGTGGAAAATTCATATATTTTGTTAAAAAATCATTTTTTTCGATTGAAAATTAACTTTTAAACTCAGAAGCAGTTGAGTATTCCATCATTTCAGTTGAAATTTCAACTGCTTGGTTGAAAATTCATCTGTTTTAGTTGAGGATTAAACTATTTGATTGAAAATTCGTCTTTTTTTGGTTGCATTATACTGTTTTTCATTGAAATTACACATTTTTGTGGTTTAGATAGGAACTATTAAATTTTTCGTTGAGAATTCATCTGTTTTGGTTGAAAATTTAACTACTTTTTTGAAAATTCCCTTTTTGGTTGAAAAATTATCTTTTCTAGTTGAAAAGTCAACTATTTGGTTGAAAACTCATATATTTTGTTAAAACATCATTTTTTTCGATTGAAAATTAACTTTTAAACTCAAAAGCAGTTGAGTATTCTACTATTTTAGTTGAAATTTCAACTGCTTGGTTGAAAATGCATCTGTTTTAGTTGAGGATTAAACTATTTGAATGAAAATTCGTCTTTTTTGGTTGCATTTTACTGGTTTTGATTGAAATTACAAATTTTTTGGTTGAGACGGGAACTATTAAATTTTTTGTTGAGCATTCATCTATTTTGGTTGAAAATTTAACATTTTTTGGAAATTCCCTTTTTGGTTCAAAAATTATCTTTTCTAGTTGAAAAGTCAATTGTTTGGTTGAAAATTAATGTATTTTGTTGAAAATTCATTCCTTTTTGTAGGAAATTAATCTCCTTGGGTGAAAATTCATTTTTTTGGTTGAAAATTAACTTTTAGACTCAAAAGGAAGTTGAGTATTTCATCATTTTAGTTGAGGATTAAAC
>CAKNYM010050911.1:96878-127885 GCA_932195095.1 Andricus curvator
ACTCAAAAGGAAGTTGAGTATTTCATCATTTTAGTTGAGGATTAAACTGCTTTGTTGAAAATTCGTGTTTTTTGGTTACATTATACAGTTTTTGATTGAAATTACAAATTTTTTGGTTCAGATAGGAACTATTAAATTTTTCATTGAGCATTCATCTATTTTGGATGAAAATTTAACTACTTTTCTCAAAATTCCATTTTTGGTTCAAAATGTATCTTTTCTATTCGAAAAGTCAGCTATTTGTCTGAAAATTCATGTATTTTGTTAAAAAATCATTTTTTTCGATTGAAAATTAACTTTTAAACTCAAAATCAGTTGAGTATTCCATCATTTTAGTTGAAAATTCAACTGCTTGGTTGAAAATTCATCTGTTTTAGTTGAGGATTAAACTATTTTGTTGAAAATTCGTCTTTTTTGGTTGCATTATACTGTTTTTGATTGAAATAAAAAAAATTTTGGTTGAGATAGGAACTATTAAATTTTTCGTTGAGAATTCATCTATTTTGGTTCAAAATTTAACAATTTTTTTGAAAATTCCCTTTTTGGTTGAAAAATTATCTTTGCTAGTTGAAAAGTCAACTGTTTGGTTGAAAATTCATGTATTTTGTTGAAAATTCATTGCCTTTGGTAGAAAATTAATCTCCTTGGGTGAAAATTAATTTTTTTGCGTGAAAATTAATCTTTCTAAAATTTTTTTAAACAAATTTTTAAAAGAATATTTAAAAAGATATCAAAGCAAATTTTGATGTATAAATTAATGTTCTAGCTTAAAGTTGCCCTAAATGATATAATTTTAAAATTTTATCAATTTTTCGATTCATTTTTCATTTTACACCATTAAAAATGATAGCTTGGATTTCTATTTATTTTTATCTTTGAACTGTACAATGTATAAAAGTTAAACATTTATAATTTTTCAGTTCAACGGCTTTTAATAAAAACTTTTTCAATTGAAAAGTGGTAAAAGCTTCCATTTTATACGTGTAAATTATTTAGCGTTTGAATTAAAAAATTGTAAAGCTTTAATTTAAAAATTTTTTAATTCAAAAGTATTCCACATTGAGTGTTTTAATTAGCAGTTAAGTTTTTATAACTTTAAATGAAAAGGTTTTATCTTCACGAGTTCGAATCTTTAAATTTCAATGACCGTGTTCAATTCCTTCACAATTGTTCAATTTTCATTAGCAGTCTAAAAGGTGTCCTTTTCGACCTAGGACGACAAATATTGAGAATATAGCAATGAAATAATTTTAAATTATATATATGCTGTCCAATCGATTGCAAGATATTGGAAAAAAAAGAACTTGACACGTAAGGATTTCTTGTTTAATAACGATTGTTCATTATATTTTTTAATATTCTACTATTCCTGCATCTTAATTTAAAAGTATCTCATTCCAATATTCTAAATATTTGTCATCCTAGGTTGAAAAAGAACAACTTTTTGGCTGCAAACCCTTTAATTTGCTGTTGATTCTTGTAGTTGTACTTTTTTTTGTGAATTATTATGGTAAATTCAAACTGTAATAAAATACAACAATATACAAAAAAGCACAAAATTCGTCCAAATAATATAAAAAAGCTGTACTTTCCTGTAATTTTGGTTGTAATTTATTCACAGAAAAAACTAAGAATAAAATTTGTTGCAGGAAATTTTTTAGAGCGATACAGTTTTGTTCAGCCAACTTCTCGTCTTTCAAAATACATGTGTTTGTCATGGAAAAACAGAAGAAAGTTTAACCGATATTTGTGTAAAGTTTATCCTCTGAAGTTAATTTTTGTTGCAAAGAATCTTTCGTCGGAAATCGATGTAATGTTTATCTTCTGTTTTTTCTGTGTTGTATTTACTTGTACATTCCTGTACAAATGGTTGTAGTTTTTCGTACTTTTTTCTAAAAATTTTTATATTAGGGCAATGACCATTTTATAACAAACGATTACAGTTTAGAATTATTTTCCCCACTCAGGATTTTGTAATTCGCAGTATCGATATTACTAGATAATAACGAGGTAATTTTTATAGCATTCTATTCTAGCCTGCAATTGGCACACAATCGCAAGGGATTTGTGTTAATCTATGTCAATTAATCCAGTTGAATAGAGACTTGGCTACTTCAAAGTAGCCGATATCTTTCGTTAGAGTCTTAATGAAGACACATATGCCGCAGGTTGATACTGTTGATAAGAAACTTTCATATATCCTTCTCCCAGCAAATATTCCTCAGTACAATTCTCGATCTGACAAGAAAACATTTTTAAATATTTTAGTTCCTGTAAATTAGTTCCTTAAATAAATAAATATCTGCCTCGGGAAATTTGGATTAAAAAGAAGTGCAGAAAAAAAGTCTGAGTGGAATGAAGTGAACACATTTGAAAGAGTAGGCCAAATTGTATTTTGTTATCAAACCTATTTGCCTTATCTGAACATTAATTATGGAATATTTTCTCTGATTTTTTTTTCATTTTGAATTTAATACAGTGGCCCGTCCAATATTCAAAAAGACAGAAAAAAGTAGTGATGCATTCGAGATGATTGCGAGAAAATTCGAGATTTTCTTGAAACATGTTCAGGTGAACTCAAAGCTTCATGAAGATCGAGAATCTCAAATACAAATTTTCGAGATCTCGAGTTGAGAATCTCGAAACTTTTTATTTGAGATTCTCGATCTCCATGAAGTTTTGAGTTAACCTGAACATGTTTCAAGAAAATCTAGAATTTTCTCGAAATCGTCTCGAATGCATCACTAAAAAAAGGGATTCGAGAAAGACATAATATGTATTATAAAAATTTAAAGATTGCATCAGGACTATTTCGATTATCAGTCGTGATATCTACAATCGATCATAGATAAATAGCGGCGTCCTATGATTCTTATCGTGGAAGTGTAATCACATAATTTAAAATAATGCGGAAGTAAACACAGTGACAATTTTCTATAACATTATTAAAAATTGATTAAATAATGTTAGGGACCATTGAAAAATTATTTATAATTTATGAAAAATTATAGGTGTGTGGGGGGGGGGGGGTAATAGGTTATGTGACGATCTGTGACATAGGAGGAGGATGGGTTAACGCATGGAATATATAAATGTGAGTAACAATTTTTTTAAATGCTTCAAAAAATTTAAATTATTATTTTTTTACAAGTAAAGCATCTATATACAGACTTCAGACTCTTTCCCCTATTCCCCCTTTTCAGCTCTTTTTTAAAGAATTCCTCTTTTTTCTAGTGTTTTCAAAAAACTTCCCCTTTTTTTTTATTTTTCGCTGAAATGCGAACTGAATGGATTGAACCCGATAAGAAATAAACTATTTTGCGTTCAGAGTTATTTATTTTTGATTGAAAAATAAAATTATATTTTTGGTTTAGAACTAATTTCTTTTGGTTAAAAATTCGACTATTTGGTTGAAAATACAAAAGTTTAACTGAAAATGTAACTATTATATTGTTGGTTAAGAATTGAGCCTTTTCAGTTGAAAATTCAACAATTTGGTTGGAAATTGATGTAATTGGTTGCAAATTTGTCTTTTTTGATATAAAATTAATATTCTCAAGAAGAAAATACAACTACTTTTCGTTGAGCTTATTCTTTTTAATTAAGAGCCTACTATTATATTTTTGAATTTAAGAATTTTAAATTAGATTAAAATCAAATTCAAAATCCTATTGACCGTCCAATACTCAAGTTAATGTATAGAATTCCTGAAAATAAAAACAAGAATCCAACGACCAAATTTGGAAAACCACCATAAAATGCTCCTATTGTTGTAATTTGATGAAAAAAAAAAGAAAAAAAAAAGAATTTCCTTGTTCCTTGGACAAAAAATAAAAAAGAGGAAAGAAAAATGAGAAGGCAACCAACCAAATCCCCTTCCTTCTCTTTTTTTATTTCTTTCGTCTTTTTTATTTTTATAATGATCAAATCACAACACAAAAAAATTCATAATATTTACCAACGTTAATTTACAAACGTAAATTTACCAACGTAATTATAGAAATAAAAAAGCCGAAAGAAATAAAAAAAGAGAAGGAAGGGGATTTGGTTGGTTGCCTCTTCATTTTTCTTTCCTCTTTTTTATTTTTTGTCCAAGGAACAAGGAAATTCTTTTTTTTTTAGGCATTTTTTTTCTTCAAATTACAATAGGAGCATTTTATGGTGGTTGTCCAAATTTGGTCGTTGGATTCTTTTTTTTATTTTCAGGAATTCTATACATTAATTATATTTTTGGTTCAGAATTAATTTCTTTTGTAAAAAAATTCTACTCTTTGGTTGAAAACTTAACTATTATGTGCAAAATTCCTTTTTTTAATTGAAAATTAATTTTTTGAACTAAAATATTAACTACTCATTTTTTGTTTGAAAATTGATCGTTTTTAGTTCAAAATTAAACTATTTGGCTTAAAAATTCACGTTTGCGTTGTTTGAAAATTCATCTTTTTCAGTAGAAATTTTATCTTTTTTTGTTATAAATGCAACTGTTTTTGGAAAAATAAATCTCTTTTTGTTGAGGATTTAACTATGTAGTTGAAAATTCGCCTTTTTTGTTTCATCCAACTGTTTTTTATTTGATATTAATATATTTCTTATTGAAATATCAACTATTACAGTCTTTGTTCAGAATTCATCTTTTTAGTTAAATTCGACTGTTTTTTATTTAAAATAAAAATCTGTTCTTGGTTGAAATATCAACTATTATATTTTTCGTTGAGAATTAATCTTTTTTCAATTGGACTGTATTTTTGAAAATTAAATGTAAATGTAAATTGATTTTGTTAAAAATTAATTTTATTGGCTGAAGATTGAAATATTTTGCTGAAAATTCGTTTGTTTATTTTTTATTGAAAATTAACCTTTTTAACTGAAAATGTAACTATTCTATTTTCGGTTGAAAATTGATAAGTTATAGTTGAAAATTCAACTATTAAATTTTCTGTTTGATAATTCATCTTTTTTGGTTGAAAATTTAACTTTTTGGTAGAAAATTTAACTGTTTTGTGCAAAATTAATTTTTTTTCGTTGGAAATCAATTTTTTTAACTGAAATATTAACTGTGCAATTTTCGGCCGGAAATGGATCGTTTTTTAATTTAAAAATCAATTATTTGGCTTAAAAATGCAAGTTTTTTGTTGAAACTTTACCTCTTTCGGTAGAAATTTGATCTTTCTTGGTTATAAATGCAACTGTTTTTGGAAAAATACATCTGTTTTGGTGGAGGATTCAACTATGTTGTTAAAAATTCGTCTTTTTTGTTTGAATTAAATTGTTTGTTTTTTTTTAATTAATATATTCCTTATTTGAAATATCATCTATTACAGTCTTCGTTAAGAATTCATCTTTTTGGATAAATTCGACTGTTTTTGATTTAAATTAAAAAAATGTTTATTGGTTGGAATATCAAATATTTTTCGTTGAAAATTAATATTTTTTCATCAGGCTAGTTTGTTGAAAATTAATAGATTAATGGAACCCAATAAGAAAATTCGGTTTAGGATTGAACTATTTTGTTGAAAATTCATTTTTTCGCTGAAAATTTAACTAATCCATTTTTGGCTGAAAATCTATAAGTTTTAGTTGAAAACTGAACTATTCAATTTTTCATTTAGAATTCATCTTTTTTGGTTGAAAATTTAACTACTTAGTTGGAAGTTGGACTAGATTGTTAAACATTTATTTTATTAGTTGAAGATCCATCGCTCTGATAAAAAAATTAACTAATTTGTTGAAAATTCATCTTTTTAGTTTGAAAATTTAAATATTTTATTGAAAATTTATACCTTTCGCTTGAAAGTTCAACTATTTGGTAGAAAATTCATATTTGAAGGTAGAAAATTTAACTATAGGATTGAAGATATTCGATTATTTGGTTGAAAATGGAACTATTTGTTGTTGAAGTTAATTCTTTCTTTTTTGAAAATTCGTTTCTTTTGCTTGAAAGTTTAACTATTTGGTTGTAAAAGCAACTGTTTAGTCTGAAATTATTTTTTTTTTCTTATTTGAAAACTCAACTCTTTTGTTGAAATTTTTTCTCTTTTGGTATAAAATTAATCTTTTTTGTTTGAAAATTCAACTATTTTGCTGAAAATTTAACATACTTTGTTACGCTTGTATTTTTTTTTAATCGAAGAAAAATTTGAAAAAGCGTTCAAAATAGCGTGACATAGTTTTCGAACGGCCACTTACTGCAATGAAAATGGTGTGATAATAATTTCTAATTAAAGAACAGTTATAATGAAAATAATAACAAAACAAGGAAATAAAGAGCTATTTAAAAATAACTGTGACAAACTGCTCTAAGTCTAACTAGGATAGATCTATGACTTAATAAAAAGATTAATTAACTCACTAATCACTTTTTTACGGCTTCCATCTCTTCGTAATGCGTAACCTCGTGAATGAATCAACGTTACTTTTTGCCAAAAGAGTTAAACAATCGTAATCTTTTCTATCGGCGATATCATTGACAACGGGTGCCAAAGTTCATTTAATGAATGTGACGAAAATCGGAAGAATGGTTTTAAGTCATCAGTCATAAATTTTCCTCGAGTCCTCGGGCATTGTAAACAAAAGTGTGACCAAAGAAAGTGAAATAATATTCCCTGTTCTTCACAAATGTTTCGAAAGTGTAAATACAATGAAGAAAGACTAACAGTCAAATTTTTTGTAATTCAGTATTTAGAAAAAAATGTGTTTAGTAACAATGCAGTGCTCTTCGTATGATTCGTCTTTTATACCAAGACAAAAGCGGCTGAGAGGACATTTTTTCTTGTATGATGACTTTTTCAAAAGGCTGGAAAAAAATTCGAAACGGTGTGAAAATTCTATTACTGTGGAGTGTCAACTTAGACTTTTCAGCGATGTGGAGGATTTTGTCTGCAGCAGAATTTGCAATTTTGTTACGAGATTTTCGATTCAGTCTAACATTTTGATGCGGGATCAAAATCATACAAAAGGTTCGTTTTAAATTATAAATCAAAAAAATGTTTTTCAAGCGTGTAAACATTTAGTTAATAATAATTCAATTTGAAGAATTGAAGTTTAAATGCTTTCATTGAAAATAAGAAAAATGACTTTAAATTAGAATAAAATTTTATAAGTTAAAGATCAGAAGAAGACAACAAAATATAAACCAAAATTTTGAAGTTTCTAATTCAACTTTGAAGACAATAATTCTATTTTTTCCAAACTAAAGTGCACTAACTTTTGAACAATTAATTTTTAAATCCTGCTAAAATTGAGAATTTTTTTAAATCAAACAATTCAAACAAGAAATATCGAGTCAAATCTGAAAAAAACAATTTGAATAAAATAATTCAGTTTTTTTTGGACCCAGGGGTTCAATTTATGTATTCTTCATTGGATATATACATAATTCCAGAAAATTTACAGAAACTTAATATAAATTAAATGATTTAAGGAATCACAATCCATTCCCTTCTGTACCTAATCCGCCTTATCCCCCTTAAATTTGAAAAATCAGCTAAAACACCAAAGATCGAGGATTTTTACCCAATTTACCCCTTTTTTATAAGTTTTCTATTCATTTCTTAAGAATCAGAAATACAAATTAAAGACAAGGAGGAGTGAAGCCTCGAGGAGGTTTTTGACAAAATAGGGGGAATAAATTCTTCTAAACAAAATGATTGTAAGTTTCTAATGTTATATTCAAATTTAAACGCTTCAAATTCCTAATATTTCAAGTAAAACTAGTGCATTGTCAACAAAATAAATAAGTTTCCAACCAAAGAGATGAAGTTGAATATTTAGCCAAAACAGCTTAATTTTAAACCAAACAGTTGAATTCATAAACAGATAGTTTAATTTTCAACCAAAAAGATTACCTTTTAACCAAGAAGATTATTTTTCTATCAAAAACGACAAATTTTCAATCAAGAAGATATATTTTTGATCAAAAAAGACGAATTATACAAAAAATAGTTAAATTTTTAATCAAGGAGGTGAATTTTAAACAAGAGTTATGAATTTTTAACACACAAATGAATTTTTAACAAAAAAGATTATTTTTCTGACAAAAAAGATGAATTTTTAAACCAAAAGAGATTAATTTTCAAACCAAAAAGTCGAATTTTCATCCAAATATAGTTGACTTTTCAACTAAAAACTATCAATTTTCAACCCAACATAGAATAATTGAATTTTTATCAATAAAAAGAATTGTCAAAAAAATATTTCAATTTTTAGCCAAAGAGATGAATCTTCGGCAAACAAAAAAATAACGAAATAATTTAATTTTCAAGCAAAAAGATTAATTTTGTACCAAAAAAGATGACTTTTTAACGAAAGAGATGGATTTAAAAACTCAAATGATGATTCTTCAACGAAAAAAATGAATTCTTAAGAAAGTAGTACAAGCTTCAACCAAATAGTTCAATTTTTAACCAAAGAAAGGGAATTCTGAACAAAAAATGTAGATGATATTCAACAAAAAAAAAACGAATTTTCTAAAAATAGTTGAATCCTTAACCAAAACGGATTAATTTAAATCAAATAGTTGCATTTCTAAACAAATAGTTGAATTTTAAACTAAAACCTATAAATTTTGAATCCAAAATAGAATAATTACATTTTCAGTAATAAAACGAATTTAAAAAAATTCAATTTTTAACCAGAGATGAATCTTCAACAAAAAAAAAATTAACGAATTAATTTAAATTTCAAGCAAAAAGATTAATTTTCTACCCAAAAAGATGAATTTTTAACGAAACAGTTAAATTTTGAATTTACAAAAAAGAGGAATTCTCGAAGAAAAATGTAATAGGTATATTTCAACCAAAAAGACGAATTTTCGACATAATAGTTGTACCTCAAATAAAATGGAGTAATTTTCAACTAAACTGTTGCAATTCTAACCAAATGGTTGAATTTTCATTTAAAAATATCAAATTTCAACCAAAAAGATTCCTTTTTTTATAAAAAGAGAACTTTTTAAATTGAGAATGTAAATATTCCGTTTTTGGTTAGAAAATTTATCTTTTTTTAGTTAAAAATTTAACTATTTATTTATTTATTTAGGATAAGTTTAGATGTAAATTTATCTGTTTTCGTTGAAAATTTAACTATTGAAAGTGCATGTATTTTGTTGAAAATTCGTCGTTTTTGGTAGAAAATTAAACTTCTTGATTGAAAATTTTTTTTTGCTTGAAAATTTAAAAAAACTACGTTGATGGAAAATTCAACTGTTTTGCTAACAATTAACTGTTGCTTTTGAAAATTCATTTTCTTAAATTCAAAATTGAACGAATTGGTTGAAAGTTAAACTACTTTGTTAAAAATTTATTTTTTGGTTGGAGATGCGTCTCTTTGGTTGAAAATTTAACTATTTTTTCAAAATTTGTTTTTATTTCTTAAAAAACTCAATTTTTAAATTTAAAATGTAACTATTCCATTTTTGGTTGAAAATTTATTTTTTTTAGTTTAATTTTCAACTATTTGTTTGAAACTTCATGTGTTTTGTTAAAGTTTTGGCCTTTTCGGTAGAAAATTAATCTTCTAGGTTAAAAATACATGCTTCAGTTTGATAATTTAACTATTTGGTTGAAAATTGATCTGCCTTGTTGAAAATGAAACAATTTTGCTCAACAGTATTCTTTTTGGTTGAAAAGTCAACTGTATTGGTGAAAATTCGTCTTTTTGATTTAACTAAAATTTTTTGAATTAAAATTAAAATATTTTTGGTTGAAATATCAACTATTACATTTTTTGTCATGAATTTATCTCATTTGAATGAAAATTTAACTATTTTATTGAAAACTTGTATTTTTTTTGTTGAAAATTAATTTTTTAACAGAAAATCTAACTAATCAACTTTAGGTGGAAAATTAACAAGATATTTTTTAGTTAAAAATTCAATTACTTCGTTGAAAACTTCTGTATAATTTTGTAAAATCGTCTTTTTCGGTGGAAAATTAATCTTCTTATTGGAAAATTCAACTATTTGGTTAAAAGTTCATATATTTAGCTGAAAATTCAACAATGTTGTGAAAAAGTAGTCCTTTTTGGTTGAAAATTCGTGTGAGTCTATATGTTAGGTGGAGTAATCCACCATAATTTTATGTAATCCAGGGCAATCCGATGTAATCTGTAGTAATCCACCTCCACTGGACCGGATCTTTAGGAGTTGTTTCCCTCTCGCTTAAAATTGCTTCGTATAAGAAAAATTTGTACCTCAAGGTTCAAAGGACTCATAAAATGATTTTTTTTTCTCTTTTGCCATAATTGTAACTTATGTGCTCAACGAATACAACTCTTGTTAAATATTATCTTTCATGTTTGCCGGAACGAATACACACATTGACTTTGTCATACGCCTAGTGTTATCCGAGAAAAGTTGATTCTCTTTCTGCGTATATAACACATTTAACGTTTACATAAAGCAGATCCTATTTGATGCTTGACGTTTCATGAATCATGTGAAATGCAAAGCGAATTTCTGAAACGGTGCCAGTTCAATTTAAATCTCACGTCGTATCACATTTGCACTCGTTAGTCGTTATCCTCAAAAGTCCCGGGTAAAACTTGTTTTTATATTCTGCCTCAGAATCTCATCATGAAGCACTTAATTTCAAAACGGGTAGGCTTATTTTTAAATCAGGTACGAAAAACGGGGCAGTCAAAATATCCTAAAATAAAACCAAATTTAATTTTCTTGGAATAAAGCATTTTATTAATAGGTATTCATAAATTAAATTAAAAATAATAATAGAAGAGTGAAGACATTAAAAACCGAACTGGAAATCAGATGTAATCCCAGTAATATATTGAGTTTTTATAAATATAAAAATACAATTTATTACAATTTTTTTTTAGCTTTTCTTTATTTTTTTACGTATTTTTTGAATTTTTTATATATACAATTTATCAATTATTGTTTTTACAAATTTATTTAATAAAATGTATTTTTTACATATACATATTGATGTATGTATGTATATATGCATACATACATATTAATACAATATACATATGCAATAATATAATAATAATATAATATTCTATATATTAAATTATTATTTATATGTTAATATAATAATAATAATATATTCCAGGTTAATCCACTTGTAATTCCGTTAATTCAAAGTAATTTAGGTAATCCAAAAGTTTTCAACTATTTTGTTGATTTTTGTTTGTTAATTAATTCACTTAATTAAAAATTTAAGTATTCCATTCTTTGTTAAAAAATTGATTTTTCTTAATTGAAAATTCATGTGTGTTCTTCAAAATTCGTCATTTTCGGTAGAAAATTAATCTTCTTGGTTCAAAATTTGTGTATGTTTCGGTAGAAAATTCATTTTCTTCCTTGAAAATTCATCTTTTTGGTGGGAAATTCCTTTTTTTTTTTTTAAATTAGTTCCTCTAACTGAAAATTTAACTATTCTATTTTTGACTGCAATTTAATCTCCTTCAGTTAAAAATTCGACTTTTTGGAAGCAAATTAATGTATTTCGTTGAAAATTTATCTTCATTGGTAAAAAAAATTAATATTTTTGGTTGGAAATGCTTTTCTTTGCTACAAAATTTATCTTTTTTAGTTGAAAATTTAACTTTTTGGTTAAAAATTTATATTTTTTTGGTTGAAAATTCAATTATTTGGTTGACAGTTATTCATTTATGCTGTACATAACTCGTCTTTTTCGGCCGAAGATTAATCTTCTTGGTTGAAAATTCATATTTTTTGTTAAAAATTCAGCTATTTCGTAAACAATTAATCTGCTTTGTAGAAAATGTAATTATTCCATTTTTTATTGCAATTTCATCTCCTTCAGTAAAAAATTCGACTTTTTGATTGAAAATTTGTCTTTATTAGTATAAAATTAATCTTTTCGGTTAAAAATTAATTTTATGGTTTGAAAATTATTTTCTTTGAATGAAAATTTAACTATAACATTTTTCATTGCAAGTTAATCTTCTTCAGTTAATTGGAAAATTGGTTGCAAATTAATGTACTATGTTAAAAATTAATCCTTTTCGTTGAAAATTCTTTTTTTTTTTATTTATCTTTTTTAGTTGAAAATTAATCTTCTTGGTTGAAAATGAATGTTTTTGAACCATTTTTGTGAAAAATTAACCATTTTGTTGAAAATTCATTTTTTTTTTTGGTTGAAAATAATATTTTTGACAGAAGATTTAACTATTCGATTATTAATTGTAAATTTATCTTTTGTAGTTGAAAATTCATGTATGTATGTATGTATGCAAATTATGTGTGTGTAAGTTTTTTGGTTTGTTAATTAATTTTTTTTTCTATAAAAATATATATTTTTTAGTTTAAAAATCAACTGCTTGGTTAAAAGCGGAACTACTTTATTAGAAATTAATTTTTTTGGTTGAAGATTCATCTGATTGGTTTAAAATTCAACTACTTGATTTTAAAATGTATGTATTTTGTTGAAAATTCGTTTTGAAGACTCAACAATTTGGTGAAAAAGTAATTCTTTTGATGAAAATTCAACTACTTTGGTACAAAATTGAACTATTTCATTAACGATGAAGTTTTTTGTGAAAATTAATGCGTTTTCTTGAAAATTAATATTTTTTTTGGTAAAAAATCAATGTTCTTAGTTCAAAAGTAATTTCTGTTTCTTGAAAATATAATTATTTTGTTGAAAGTCGAAATACGTTGTTAATAATTTTTTTTGTCTGGAAGATGCATCATTTTAGAATTTAGATTAAAAATTCCTCTCTTTGCTTGAAAATTCATGCATTTTCTTTAATTCGTATTTTGATAAAAAATTAATCTTCTTGGTTAAAAATGCATGTTTTTGGTCAAAAAATAAACTATTTGATTGAAACTGAATCTACTTTGTAGAAAATTAAACAATTTGGTTAAAATGTACCCTCTTTGGTTGAAACGTCAACTATTTTGTTGAAAATTTGTCTTCTTTGGTTGAAAATTATTTTGTTGAAAAGTATTTTGTTGAAAAATCATTGTGTTTTGGTTGAAAATGTATTTTGTAACTGAAAATTAATCTATTGCAGTTGAAGATACATCATTTCAGTTGAAAATTCATTTTAGATAACGTCGTTTAGAGACTAAAAATAAAAAAGTAGAGAAAATGTCTTATCGTGCACCTGTGCCAAACTACAAATTTAAAATAAAAAATTGCTCAATAATATCAACAACAATTATTAAATATTTGGTATTCACAGATATCACATATATTGAGTTAAGAAAGATAAAATTCAAGCACAGAATTCAATATTTTAAAGTTAATTCTGACTAAAATTGTTAATTGTATACCTACGAAGATTTTAGTATAGTTCAAATTATATTTAATAATGTGGATTCCAAATAACAGTAAATAATAATCACTATTTTTGCGTATTTTTTGTATAAAATTTCCCACAACGCTTCAAATTAATTTGTCATGCTATAAAATGAAAGGATATTTTGAAACACATAAGTCGAAATCAAATAAATCGTGAAAATAGTCATTTTTCCCATATTTTTAAATATTTTCTTTTGAGTTACCCTTAATTAAAAAAATATATTTCAGGCGGTTCAGAATTTTTTTTTCATTTTTGAAAATTACATAGTCTAAAATGGTCAACTTTTTGGCAAACAATCTATATAAATAAATAAATATTTTCATAAGAAATTAATGTCAAGTGATGTATGTATGAGAAAGTGGTTCCACTTATTTTAAACGTATTATACTTTTTTTAGTAGTGTACCTATTCGTTAAAAATTTGTATGTAAAAATTTGTTATGTATGCTAAAGAGTAATTTATCCCCCATAAATAAAATATTTCTAATTCTTCACATTACATAAGCTTATTTTAAAAAGTTATAAAATAAAATGGACAACAGGAAATAAAATGAAAAGTCATATCACTTTTGATGCATATTTATAACTTGTCTAATTATATTTTATTAGATAAACATTACGGACACAGGCAAAAATCGAAACTTAGACATAAATAATTTATGATAGAAAAATTCCAGTCTCAATATTATACATATGCATTTATAGTATAGTTAGTTTAATAAGTACGAAAGTTGAATTAATCAAAGATTTGGTTTCAATAAACATTATTCAAAAACCAAGTTTCAAGTTATAAGTATTTGTTCCTAGTGGGCAAGAAAACGTAACCTTTACGTTTACTCCAAGCTTTCTGATTTTTTTTTATTTATTGGTTATTTATTTATTGAAATATTCATGATTTAAACTGGTAGCAAATTATTTGCAACGTAAATGTTGGTTTCTTGTCTAATAGGTAATATCGCAATCATAAAATAACATTTTGACTCAATAAATTTTTTTACATATTAACAATAGATTCGACTTAATTTGATATCAATTATAAAATAATATTAATAGAAACATCGGAGTTAAAAAATAAAGCGTTTTTCACGACTTAATGTAATTTCTTGTTGTTTCTCTCTTCCTCAACGAAATGATACTTTTCTGTTTTGATCTAGTGTTCTCACAAGTTTAAATTTATTCTCTAAAATTTAGATTCGAATGATTATGGTTGTTTTTGAAACCTCTTCACTTTTTTGTAGATATTTTGTATTGTATAGAAAATACAATCATTTATATAAGAAATTCTCGCCAGGACAGAGTCAGTTCGCTTTCATCGTCTTCATAAAAGTCAGACTCATCTTCCAGATAATCAATGTCTGTTTCAATTCTGGTTTCGTTCCAATGAAACACTTCGAATAGAAATATTTGCCACCCCAAAAAATTTGCCGTTGCGAACTCAACTACACATATAATCGCACACATCCAGACAGAAGAAAAAAAAATAAAAATGTTAAAAAATAAATCACAAGAATGTCCTTCAACAGAAGGACCTGTTTCTGACACAATCATATAGACCATTTTTTGGGTAAAATTATTAACAGTCTATATTTTCACCAAAAAATAATACTTTGTGAAAACTGTACTACACAAAGTTTACTTTTGGCCTTTTGGTTAGAAAGCGAGTGGATGCTAATGACAAACCAGGCGAACTGAGTAATTGACCAGAGCTTCTTAGATTTTCATACCTGTATGTTCCTACTTGAATTTTGGCTAACCAATCATAATGCTAAACTTTAGGCACCGCGAGGTTATTCGGGTTCTTTTGTTCAAATTATATTAAATGAGATAGTTTTCCAAGAGAATTTGGGCAGATGACAATTCCGCCCCAGCTACCTGCTTACGGTTCTCCCACTAAGCGACTTCCCCTCACTCAGCCGAACTGCTGCCGCCGAGCCTGATCAGCGGGAGTCCTTTGTACCTAATGAGGACTAAAATTCGGAATTTAACATTTTTGAAATTTGGCACTTGGTAATTGACAAATATAATATTCGAAATCTGGGAATTATAACGATATGTTATTTCAGTATATTTTAGTCAAATCAACTGCAGTTGCTTTAATTTATTGGTGCAACATTTTACTTTACTTGGGAAAATTCCGGAAACTAAAATTTGGACAGATTCGAAAACTCATTAACTAACATCATAAATTTGGTTTAGTTCTTAAACAATCATATTTCTCACAATTATCTTTAAATAATTTTACACTCCCAGTGCAAAAGTATGAATAGTCTCATTCCTAGCCTAATTTCGAAACTCATTAACAAACATAAAAAATTGTGTTCATTGCTTAACCAATCACATTGCTCAAAATTGTCCCTTCAATAGTTTGCCTTAAAAAGTTTTTTTTATTCACCTCTGACGTCACTTTTCAGTCCCGAGGGAGTAAAAAGACTTTTTACTCTCTAGGGACTGAAAAGTGATATCAGATGCCTCTATTCTCCCCCTAGGTGCATAATATACTATTTTTATGCAAAAAGTGAATAAAACAAATGAAAATTATACATAATATTTCCCACAGTTACCAGTACCTGAAATTTAAGTTACATTCGTAATTTAAAAGTGCTTCAGTGTTAAAAATGAAACGAATATAAACAGAGCATGACAAAAATTCACAAATCAAAATTAGACACTCGTTTAACATATTATTTTCTTTACATACCGCGGAGGGCAATGCCTGATATTTCCAAACTTTTCCGATACTAGTGTGGAAAAGTAAGTTTTATCACACGGAATCATCATCGATCGTGGAATGGAATCACGCGCGGTTATTAAAGAAAAAAAATGTATGATGTTACTTAATGAGTTTCCAAATTAGGCTAGGAGTGAGACTATTCATACTTTTGCACAGAGAGTGCAAAATTATTTGAAGATAATTTTGAGAAATGCGATTGTTTAAGAACTAAACCAAATTTATAATGTTAGTTAATAAGTTTTCAAATCTGGCCAAATTTTAGCTTCTGAAATTTCCCCAAGTGGAATAAAATATTGCACCAATAAATTAAAGCTACTGCAGTTGAGTCGACTAAAATATACTGAAAAATTTTCCATAAAATTTCACATAAAATTGAACATTTATTCTTTAATTTTCAACTTTTTAAGTCAAATAACATATTGTTGGAATCGTTATAATTGGCAGATTTCGAATATTATATTTGTAAATTACCAATTGCTAAATTAAAAAAATGTTATATTCCGCATTTAAGTCCTTAGTAGGTACAAAGGATTCCTGCTGACCAGGCTCGGCGGCAGAAATTCGGCTGAGTAAGGGGAAGCCGCGTAGTGGGAATCATACACAATTAGCTGGGGCAGAATTGACCATTGTCCAAAAATTTCACGAACTCCTTGATTTTCGAAAAGTTTGAATATTTGAGATTTTCTTGTAATACATCAACCAGCTGAAATAAAATGTTGTTAATGGAAAATAATTACTGAATTCGGCTTTAGCAGTTCTCTGCTGAGTAAAAATATTAAAATAGCAAATAAAAAATTCTGATTTGTTTTTGAAAAATAACTTTTATTTATATTTTTATACTAAAAATTTCAACTTTTGAAGAAAAGCTAAACAAAAAAGATGTTTGCACTATGAATTATTTTATTTTAAATTATTTATAATGCTTATATTAAAATAAACATTATATCATTAAAGTATAAATATACACAATAGGGTGGTCCAAAAATTCGACTTTTGATTTTTGGTGATCCACCCCCCCCCCCTATTTGTTCGTATTCCGGAAAAAGAAATTCCATTTTTTCGTTTTTTCAAATGCGTCAACATTAACACGTGCCCCTGGCCTTTTGTAATTAACATGGGGTTTTATATGGTAAAAGCTTGGTTTTCGTAAAAATTGAAAAAACCTTTAAATATTGTTTTTTTGTGTAGATTCAAACAAATTTGGGAGCGATACGCATGAAAATAAAAAAAATCCAATTCATTTTTGGACCACTCTATTGCCTATCCAAAAATATTATACCTTAATTCTGAAGTTAAGATATCAATTTTCATCAATTATGAAAAATATTTTCCTTGCTTTTCTTTTCTATTATTTTATATAATAGATACTATGAAATATATAAATGTTGTATTATTATTAATTTTTCTTCCTCATTGAGGGAGGTTTGTAATGGCCCCAATTTTCAAATCTACTTTTTTTCACATATATACCATTAAGCTATTTCCCTTTCGGCGAGCCTCTAGGGGTAAGCGTGACACTACCCGATTCGGGTAGTGTTTCTAGGTGGATAGAAATATTTAAATATTACATATTTCGATATATTTCGATATATTTCGACCCCAGGTGCTCGAAATTACAATTTTCAAAAAATGTCCATGCGTGGCTATGTGTGTGTTCGCGTAACTTTTTTTTCCAGGTCTGATAGAATTTTGAGCTAGATTGACCATTTAGTAGTTTTTTTTTATTTTAGAGATTTAAAACAAAAAATTTTACCTTGTTTATATAAGAAAAACTTTTTTGATATTCAAAATACAGCAATACGATATATAGTGTGTTCGCGTCTTCGAGACTCGTCGATCAACCTACTGTTGAACCTTTTATGACTAACCAGTACCGATTTATGAAGATTCAAAAAAATTGTTTATTTTGTTTATATCAGAAAACCTTGTTTGAGATTCCAAATACAACAATACGATATCTTATATATTTTTTCGCATCTTCGAGACGCATCGATTGACCTATTGTTGAACCTTTTTCTACCCACCAGTGCCGATTTATGAAGTTTCAAAAAATGTGTATATTCTGTTTATATGAGAAGAACTTTGTTCATATTAGGAATACTACAGTACTGCATCTGACATGTTTGTTCGCGTCTCCGAGACTCGTTGAATGACCTATTGACGAACATTCTATGGCCTCTTATCATTTAGCAATGCCGATGTATAAATTAAAAAAATATATTGTTAATCTTGTTGTTATGAAGAAAACTTTGTTATTATTGGGAATACGATAGTAATGTATATGATATATTTGTTCGCGTCTTCGAAACGCATCGATTGCCCAATTAAAGGACCTTTCACGACCTAACATAACCTACCAATATCGTTTTTAAATTTCTTAACAGAAATTATTTACTTTGTTTTACTTGGATTTTTTTAAATTGGGAACGTAAGAGTATTGTATTTGATTTAATTGTTCGAGTCTTCGAGACGCGTGGATTAACCTATTGTCGAACTTTCGATGACCGTTCTTGATCACTCAATGGCGACTTAGAACTTTTAGAAAAAAGGTTACATTGTCTATAGGAAGAAAACTTTTTTTTAATTTAAAATATAACACTATCGTAAGATAAAAAGTTGTTCATTTTGGCAGAACATATCGATTGACTTCTCCATGGGCTTTCTGATTTTCGGCAAGACAAAAACACATAAGCTTGAAAAATATTGAAAGTATTGATCTTTTTTCTTCTGTTAGAAGAAAACCTCCCTCTATGAGGAAGCAAATTTATTTGATACCCATCAGAAAGCAAAATGCTTATAAAATAGGTCTAGTATTACGGAATTTTCCGTAACGTTAGCACGGAACAAGTTGAAAAGGGGGTTAGTCTTATGGAAAATTCCGTAATAATAGACCATTCGTTGAAATTTATCGATCGTAAAAATTGTTTGAAGCCTTGAAACTACATTCGAAACTCGGACTTGATCTAAATTCAAATGAATCTGTGTATGGTCTCGACTGTGGGTTCTGTGAGTGCAAATTAATTCTAGTCGTATCCGAAAGCTTGATGAAGGACGATTTGCGATCGAGTGAAATGGTATTTGAGAGTCAAGCGGCTCACGAATTGTAAATGTGAATAATAATAAATTTTCTAGCCGACACGACATCGAATCCTCGAGGGCGGGAGCCGGTCTGGGCGCGGTATTTGGGTATCTCAAAGTCTTCTACTCGCGATCGCCTGTGCAAAACCTCTCGCAAAATATATATTTTTTCGAAATCAGTCACCAAACTACGTTTATAAAAATTTCCAATGTTGACAAAATCCCTCCGGTCTTTTCAAAAAGCTTTACCTAAGAAGGATCAGTTTCCAAGTGTCCCAAAATCATCTTCCAAAGATAAAAATATCAGTGATAAAAAGTAGATCCGAAAAGAAATTTTAAGCTGAGAAAAAAGGTTGGTTATATGCAATATATTTCTCACGAATTTGAATTTTCTTTGACAACCATTAATATAGTAATCATATTAAGGGTGGCCGCAAAACATCATTTTCCAAATTCCCTCATAAACGGAATTAAAAAAATTCAGATTAAAATTTAAAAAGTGCAAATTTATTTATAATAATTAATTCGTTTCAATTCACCTGACCCTAAAGCCAACAACTTACATCAACAATTTCTACACAATTTAAAATTTATTTATTTATTAAAAAGAAACAGTTGAATGTTTGACCAAAAAAAATGACTTTCAATTAACTTGTAACAAAATACTAGAATTTTCGAGAAAATAATTAAATATTCAACAAAATAGTGGAATTTTTGAACAAAGAAAATTAAACTTCAACCAAAAACAGTTACATGTAATAGCTAACATTTCAACCAAAAAAAAACGAATTTTCGACAAAAAAGTTGAATTTCCAACCATATAATTACATTTTTAACAAAACAGTTAAAATTTTAACCAAATAGTTGAATTTTCAACCTACAAAGATGAATTCTCAATAAAAAATATAATAGTTGATACTTCAACCAAAAAAGATTAAAGTTCTAACTAAAAGAGATGAATTTGAAAACCAAAAAGACGAATTTTCAACCAAGAAGATTAATTTTCTACCAAAAAAATACGAATTTTCAACAAAATACATGAGATTTGAAACAAATAGTTGAATTTTCAACTAAAAAGGATAAATTTTTAAACAAAAATGAAAAAGTTTTACTTTTAGTAAAAAAAAAATTTTTTGAACCAATTAAAAACGAATTTTTAACAAAATAATCAAATTTTCAACCAAAGAGATGAATTTTCAAGTGGAATAATGAATTTTCCAACCAAAAAGATGAATTTTTGACAGTCAAGTTTTCTACCAAGGGGATGAAGTTTTTCAATAAATAAAGATTATTCAGTCAAAGAAAAAAATTGTTATCCAAACTGTTGAACTTTCAATCCGAAAGACGAATTATCTTTTAAACAGTTACCTATTTCAACATTTTCAATCCAGAAATATGAATATTCTAAAAAAGAAATAATTTTCAACCAAACAGTCACACTTTGTAAAAAAAAGGAAATTTTGAAACCAAGAAGATTAGTTTTCTATCAAAAAAGAAAAATTTTCAACTAAAAAAGATCAATTAAAAAAATTATTCAACATTATTATTATTCAAAATTAATTGTAAGCCAAAAAAAGACGAATTTTCAACCAAAGAGATTTTCTAACCAAAAAGACAAATTTTCAACAAATGAGATTTTTCAGTCAATAAATAAAAAAAAATTTGATCCAAATTGTTTAACTTTCAAGCTTGAAGATGAATTTTATGTAAAACAGTTGGATTTTCAACCCGAAGATATGAATTTTCAACCAAGAATTTAATTTTCAATGAAAAATTTAATTTTCAACGAAAAATTTAATTTTCAACGAAAAATTTAATTTTCAACCAAAGAGTTCCATTTTTAACCAAAATATCGAAAATTTCAAAACAAAAAGATTATTTTTGTACAAAAAAAAAAAAATTTTAACCAAAGACATGAATTTCAACTAAAATGACAAATCTTCAACTAAAATAGTTGAATTTTCAGCAAAAAAAAAAAATAATTTTCAAAGAAAAGAAGCATTTTCAACCAAACAGATGAATTTTCAACAAAAATTATGAATCTTCAACAGAAAAATGATTCCTTAGCAAAGTGATTCAACTTTCAACCAAGTAGTTCATTAAAAAAATAATTTGCAACGAGTAATGTTATCGCAGATATTTCAACCAAAAAAGATTGAAATTTTAAATAAAAAACAGTCGAATTCAACCCAAACAGACGGTTGAATTCGCGACTAAATAAAGTTAATTTGTAACCAAACTGTTTCATTTTTATCAAAAAAATATGCGATTTTTTCTAAAACATAAGAATTTTAACCAAAACGACGAATTTAAAAAAAAAACAGTGGAATTTACAAAGAAAAAAAATTAGAATTTAATTTTCAAGACCAAAATATGAATTTTCACAAAAGGTTAATTTTCTACCAAAGGAGTCCATTTTTAAACCAACAAAGACGAATTTTGAAGAAAATAGGTGAAACCTCAACCAAAAAGGATGATTTTAACAACTTTGTTGAATTTTCAAACAAATAATACAATTTTTAACTAAAAATATAATTGTCACGAGGAAGCAACTACAAAAAAAAATTGAATACATGGCAAATAATAAATTACTGGCAAGAGTATTATATCACGGTGGCCGCAAAACTTCATTTTCAACATTCCCTAATTTTTCCATGGTCAGTTTTTAATTTTCCCAGACCATTAACATTCAAATACCAGAATTCTTATATCTTATAACATTTGTAAAATAGAATCTTTCATAAACGAAATCAAACAATTTCAAATTGATTATCCTTGATAGTTATTCAAAGTGATATTTTTTAAAATTCCTGACTTTTCCCTGAACAATAAAACTCCCTGACTTTTCCTTGATTTCGAGGTTTTCCCTGACCTACGGTCACACAGATATTGTCAAAAATGTGGAGAAAAAAACGAAATAAAGACGTTTTGAAAAATGCTGAAATTTGAAAGAAAAATTACTTGAATGCTAATTTTTTTCTATATCCTTTGGTACCTATTGTTATCACAGCTACATTGTTTTCTCACTAACGGGGAGACCGCCAATTCTAAATTTTAGTTTTGATTCATAATTTTAGTTTTGATTCATAATTTTGTAAATAAAAGCTGCTTACCTGGGTATTAATTTACCAAAGCAGCAATATTCGCTTTTTCACCATTTTTGAGAAAATCAAATTTGAAATATTCGCCACAGCTTTTGCTACATGATTCATGGTTGCGTGTTCGACTATCGCTGCCTGCACTTCTTCTATTTTCTATTTTTTAATTTTTATTTATCAAAATGTTCAGAAATATAATTTTCTTCAATAATCTTTAGGAATTCTGCAAATAATAATTTTTAATGCCTTTTTCACGGAAAAACTGACTTTTTTTAACTTTATCATATTTTTGGCAAACAAATTTGTTTTCTAAAAATGTTATTCATTTTTTTCATTGTGCTTACCAATTATATTAGAAATAAGAAGTATGAGCGAGATTTTAAGAACGAAAAATTGTGTTTTTAATCAGAATAAAAAAAAACACTGACTCATCAAAGAAATATTTACTTAGAAAGTTGAAAAAATCAGTTTTTCCGTTAAAAGGGATTAAAAAAATTACTATTTGCGGAATTTTTGAAGATTATTGAAGGAAATTATATTTATAAACATTTCAATTAATAAAAATTAAAAAATAGGTAAATGAAAGTAGTTCAGGCAGCGAGAATAGAACACGCAACTTATCGGTTATGAAGTTGAGGCGCTACTGCCTGAGCTACCGGCCGTTCAGAAGTATTTTTCGCCAAACTCTATATGACTTGTGGCGAATATTTTTAATTTTATTTTCCCGAAAACGGCAAAAAAGCGAATATTACTGCTTTGGCAAATTAATACTCAGGTAATGAGGTTTTATTACAAAAATTATGAACCGAAACTAAAATTTACAATTGGCGGTAAATTGCAAAAGCCAATAGTGCCTGAGAAGAAAATTCTAGTTAGTAATTTCAGTGAAGTATTAATATGACCTTTTAATTAAACGGACATTTGAATTAAGCAGATTAAAAATGAATTTTCCAGGAAGAAATCCGTTATATTTCGTAATCCCGAATCACGTTTGTCCTCCTACCTTTAATTGTCTTGGCTATAGTGAATAGGCAGCCACCTACGCGAGTAATAATCACCGTCTAAGAGAAGCGAGTGTCACATCATGATGCTCTGCAAATCGAAGCCAGTAAGGAAAAGTCTTTTCAAGTGTTGGATTCTTTTACTGTTCCAGGACAATACATAGTTAATTGGCTGACTTCCGGGATATTAAAAGATCTTAAGGATCTTAGGTCACAAATGTCGGAAACGGACATCAAGAAGATTTGCACTGCTCTTTGCGTTCATCTCGTCTCAGCCGGAATTCTAAGGCCTCTGGCACCAAATGATGGCTTGAAGGATTCAACTTTCACGGTAAAATTTTATTTTCATAACTACATTGATTTGTTTCGTTACTAAAAAAATTTTTTGAATTGTAAATTAGTGAGGACTTGACTCGAGGAATCGAATGATGCTTTGCAAGGTGGCCGTAAAACTTTATTTTCAAAATTCTCTGATTTTTTCCCGAATTTTCAAGAAAATAGTAAAATTGTCAACCAAAAAGATGAATTTTGAACTAAAATGGTGAATCTACAACTGGAATAGTTCAATTTTCAGTTAAAAATATTAATTTTCAACAACAAAATACGAATTTATAACCAAAGAAGACGAATTTTCAACAAAATAGTTGAATCCTCAGCAAAAACAGATTAATTTTCAAATCAAATAGAGGAATTTTTAACAAAATAGATATATTTTCGATCAAAGAGTTCAATTTTCAACTAATAAAGATAAATTCTCAACCAAAAATAGAACATTTACATTTTCAGTAATAAATAATAATTAAAAAAAAAATGTCAACCAAAGTGATGAATTTTTAACTATGTAAAATGATGAATCTGCAATAAAAAAAAAGAATTTTCAACAACAACAAAAAAACAAATTTTCAAGAAAATAAGAAAATTTTTAATCAAAGAGATGAATTTTCGACTAAAATAATGAACCTGCAACTAAAAGAATTAATTTTCAAAAAAGTAGTTCAACCCAGAAGTTAAATTTTTCAACCAAACAGACCAATTTTCAACAAATGAAGATTATTTTTCTAAAAAAAAAAAAAAAAAAATTTTACTTAAAAAGACAAAAACTTTTAACCAAAAATGGAAAAGTTATTTTTTCAGTCGAAAAATTAATTTAGAACAAAAAAAAACGAATTCGAAACCACAGAGGTAAATCTTCAATCTAAAAATAAACTTTTAACAAAGAAGTTTGACTTTTCGCAAGTAGTTGAATTTTCAATTTAAAAAGAACAACTTTCAACAAGATAGTTAAACTTTCAACCAAAGAGATCAATTTTTAACTAAAATGATTAATCTTGAAGTGGAATAGTTAAATTTTCAATAACAAAAAATTAATTTAAAAAAAAAACGAATTTCCAAGCAGAGAAGACGAATTTTCAACAAAATAGTTGAATCTGCAACCAATGAAGATTAATTTTCATCCAAACAGTTGCATTTTTATCCAAAAAAGAATAAATTTCTACTAAAACATGCGAATTTTTAAAAACAAAAATCAATTTTTAGCCAAGAAAGGCCTACGTTGAATTTTCAACACCAAAGTATTAATTTACAAGCCAAAAAGACGAATTTTTAACAAGACAGTTAAATATTTGACCAAAAATTATAAATTTTTAACAAAATTGTTAAAATTTTTAACTGAAAATATAATTTCTAAGATGAAGCAACTGAAAAAAAGGAATATAAATACAAGGAAAATAATTTACTAACAATAATATTATATCAGGGTGTCCGCAAAACTTTATTTCAGAAAGTCCTTGATTTTTTCCTGACCAGTTTTTCATTTTCCCTAACCAATAATATCCTAAGATCAGCATTTTACTCTTGTAAGATTGTTAATATAGAATCATTTATGAACGGAATAAGGCAATTTAAAATTTATTTATTTATTTCAACCAAAAAATATTACTTTTCTACCATAAAAAATGAATTTTTAGTCTAAGAGAACGAGATTTGGACAAAACAGATTACTTTCAAAGAAAATAGTTCAATTTTTAACCTAGGAAGATAAATTTTGAACTAAATGGTCGAATTTTCAAACAAAAAAGATTAAACTTCAATCCAACACAGTTGCATTTTTAACCAAATAATTGAATTTTTTAGAAGACAGTTGAATTTTCAACAAAAAATATGAATTTTCAATACAAAAGAACGCATTTTCTGTTCAAATAGACAAATATTCAACAAAATAGTTAAATTATCAACGAAAAAT
This sequence comes from Andricus curvator, assembly GCA_932195095.1. Lineage (NCBI taxonomy): Eukaryota > Metazoa > Arthropoda > Insecta > Hymenoptera > Cynipidae > Andricus > Andricus curvator. Next base: position 122,318 of record CAKNYM010050911.1, read on the forward strand.
GTAATATCTGATATTTAAACAACAACAAAAAAACAATTTTCAACAAAATAGTTAAATTTTCGACCAAAGAGTTGAATTTTTAGCAAAATAATTAAATATTTAACAAAATAATTAAATTTTCAACCAAATAATTAAATTTTCAACAAAACGGTCGAATTTGTAGAAAACAGTTGCCGTTTAAATCCATGAAGATGACTTTTCAACTGAACCGTTGCTTTTACGAATTAAAAAAAAATTTGAATAATTTTCTACCAAACTGGTACGTTTTTATCCAAAAAAGAAGAAAAATATTCTAAAACAGTTGAATTTTTGAACCAAAAAGACGAACTTTCAGAAAAAAAAAGAAATGGGACCGTATGTATGGGACCGTAAGGCCCAAGAAAAACTATTTGCCAAAAAAATGAATTCTTAACGAAAAATGTAAAACGTAATATTTTAATAAACAAAAAAGAGCCTTTTCAGAAAAATATGTATATTTTCGATCAAAGAGTTGAATTTTCAACTAATAAAGATAAATTCTCAGCCAAAAATAGAAAATTTAAATTTTCAGCAATAAAAAATAATTTTCAAGAACAAAAAAAAACAACAAATTTTCAGCCAAAGAGATGAATTTTGAACTATGTAAAATAATGAATTTGCAACAACAAAAGAATGTTTTTTTTTTAACAAATAAAAAAAAATGTTCAACGAAATAGTAAAATTTTTAACCAATGAGATGAATTTTGAACTAAAATAATTAATCTTTAACTAAAATTTAATTTTCAACAAAGTAGTTCAACTTTCAACCCAGAAGTTGAATTTTCTAACCGAAAAAACGAATTTTCAACAAATGAAGATTTTTCGGTGAAAAGAAAAAAAAAGATTACCTAAATTGTTAAACTTTCAAGTCAAAAGACGAATTTTCTGCAAAAAATTTTATATTTTGAACCTAAAAATATGCATTTTCATGAAAAAAGTTAATTTTCAACCAAAGAGAAGATTTTTTAACCTAAGAAGAGAAAATTTCAAATCAAGAAGATTATTTTTCTACCAAAAAGGATCAATTTTCGTCAAAAAAGATCAATTTTCAACCAAAAATGGAAAAGTTATGTTTTCAGTTTAAAAAAAATTAATTAAGAATAAAAAAGAACGAACTTTCAACACAGAGAAACCTTCAGTCAAAAAAACTTTTAACAAAGAAGTTTAACTTTTACACAAGTAGTTAAATTTTCAATTTCAAAAGATTAACTTACAAGTAAAGAGATAAAATTTTGACTAATATGATAAATCTTTAACTGGAATAGGTAAATTTTCAGTTAAAAAAATTAATTTTTCACTAAAAAAAACAACGAATATTATTGTGAAATCGATAAATAAACATTCGAGAAGCATAACTTGATAGTTTTTTTTATAAGTGTTTTTCTTATTCTTATAAACAAATGTTATAAACAAATGCGCAGTTTGAGCAATTTATGAGAGTCTGAGGTACTTTTTTTTAAATCGGGCTTTGTTTGACTTTGAAGTGATGCTTCAGTGAACTATCAATTTTGTGACTTTTATAAATAAATGTTATAAACAAATGCGCAGTTTGAGCAATTTTTAAGAGTTTTATTTTATTTTTTTTTAAGAATTTTGTTAAGCTGGCTAGTGATACTTTATATTGCCATTTCATGACAAATGTGATTGTTATAAACAAATTTTAAAAACAAATGTCTACTTTAAACAATTTTTTAGTATTTGAGGTACTTTTTTAAAATGTGTTTTCTTTGACTGGCCAGCCATGCTTCAGTAAACTATATTGTAATTTCATAACCGTGATCTTTATTAACAATTTTTATAAGAAAATGCACAGTTTGAGCAATTTTTAAGAGTTGCAGGCACTTTTTTTAAACGTGCTACGTTGGGCTTGTCAATATTACATTAATACAGTTCGATCTTATTATATTGCTCAAACTGTGCATTTGTTTATGAAATTTGTTTATAGCAATAAGAAATACATTCATTTTTGTTTTTTAATGCTTGTGTATTTCTTTAAATTCTAATAAAAACGAAAATCAGTTCATAAATATACAAAGTTATTACATCGATTACACACTAACATCAATCATTCTTAATAACGTGTTATTAAAGCAACCATATCTTAAATTTTACAATTTTTGAAAACTTTATGTTTGAATAAAGTAAACGACAAATTTTATTCTTAAAATCAGCCTCGAGGGATCTCTAAAGAATGTAGTGAGCTTTAATTTTTTTTAAACTTTGAATTCGATGAAAAATAGGAGCCGGAATCGTGTTTTGAACAAAATTTTCGTCATTGTGCCCCTCTGTGCTACGGCCACCCTGGATTTATTATGTTAATTAATTACCTAAATATCATTTTTAGCCAGACGAAACATATTATTGGGCGACTCAGGAACCTCCATCACTCCATCCTGGAAAACTGAATCGAGAACCTCCGTCCTCGGATTGTGTAAAGCGCTTAGAAGAGGAAGTAACTAGTTTAAGAGCGGAAGTAGACCGTCTCCGGAAATTAGTGAAGACCTCTGAAGGACGAAAGGATGCGAGATCGACCCAAACTTCCCCTGAACGACATTCCGGTATCATTGATACGAGTAGCTTCAGTTCACCAATCAAAAAAATTGGAAAGGATGAATCCTCTTCATCGAGTAGATGTTCCGAGGAAAGTGGAAGGTTCACCGTTAGTTCTTTGGATCTATCGCCCATTTCAGTGGACAAGTCTTCATGTGCTGAAGAATCGAGATTTGATGCTCAAATACCTTCGACTTTGTCACCCATCTCCGAAATGGAGAGACAAAATAACAAGGCGAAAAATGGATCACAGGTAGAGTTTTGATAATCTAGATACCAATATTTTCATCTTCTGAGTCAGGCCTGTCCAGCGAGGAGAAATTCCAGGAATTTTCGTCGAAACATCTCAAATCGCAGATGTGTATTCTCCACCTCCACTCTCTACTTCCCATTCTACTTGATGAGGGTAACCACCACCCGAGCTCTCTCGAGTGAGCAGATAGAAGTGGTGATGGAAATGCACCGTCTGGACTTTGATTACATTTTTCCTCGCTAGACAGGCCTGCCTTGCAGTATAATAAAACCCAATAAAATGTTTCAAAAGCCATTAATATTCCTTTAAATCCTTTTCAAACCGTGAAAATCCTTAAATTAGCTCTAATTCTTCAAAATCCCGTAAAAATCGCTTATATTCCTTTTCAATCCGTGAAAATTCCTTAAAATCAGTTAGCATCCTTGAAATTATGTGAACTATTTCGAAATCCTAGGAGATCCCTTAAAAATTCACTGAACTCTTTGAAATCTTAGGGACTGTTTCCGAATCTCTTGAAATCCCTTTCAGTAGGCCTATCCAGCGAGGAGAAATTTCAGGAATTTTCGTCGTAACATCTCAAATCGCAGATGCGTATTCTCCACCTCCACTCTCTACTTCCCATTCTACTTGACGAGAGTAACCACCACTCGAGCTCTCTCTAGTGAGCAGATAGAAGTGGTGATGGAAATGCACCGTCTGGAATTTGATTAAAATTTTCCTCGCTGGACAGGCCTGCCTTGCAGTATAATAAAACCCAATAAAATGTTTCAAAAGCCATTAATATTCCTTAAAATCCTTTTAAACCTGTGAAAATCCTTGAAATAGCTCTAATTCTTCAAAATCCCGTAAAAATTGCTTATATTCTTTTCAAATCCGTGGAAAATTCTTAAAATCGGTTAGTATCCTTGAAATTATGTAAACTTGTTCGAAATCCTAGGAGATTCCTTTAAAATTCACTGAACTCTTTAAAAACCGAGCGAATGTTTCCGAATCTCTTGAAATCTCTTACAACAGACCTGTCCAGCGAGGAAAATTCCATGAATTTCCGTCGAAACGACTCAAATCGCAGTTGTGAATTTTGCACTTTCACTCTCTACTTACCATTCTCTAAAATGAGTAGATGGAAGTGGTAGTGAAAATGCACCATCTGCACTTTGAGTAAACTTCTCCTCACCGGACAGGCCTGTTCTAAGTTGTCAGACTATTGTGGCAAAAATAAATAATTATGATAGACTATCAAAAATTACATTTGGGACTGTTCATGAACTACGTTACGCTTTTTTAAAAACTGTTTGCACACCTCCCCTTCTTCGTTACACATCATCACCCAAAGCTTGAACCTACCAAGGTGACGTCACAAATACGAACACCCACCACCCCTTTTATGTCAAAATTTTTTCTTCGGTTTCGTTTTAGAAACACCTAAAATAAAACACAAAACGTACAAAAATAATATTTTAACAGGCTTCATAGCCCAAAATGCTATAAAAACAGGGGAAATGTGGTGATTTCTTACGAAAATAGGGGAATAAATTCTTTTAAATAAAACTTTAAAACCCCGAAAATAAGAATTTTCGACAAAAAGTTCATTTCGAACCAAAAATGGAATAGCTAAATTTTCAGTTACAAAAATTGATTTACAATAAAAAAAATCTGCCCGCTTCGCGGGCACATTCTCATCGCGCGCTTCGCGCGCGGCTCGCTTCGCTCGCAAGTTTCAGCGCGCCTAGGGCGCGCACCTGTTGGATCTCGCGCTTCGCGCTCGATTAGGTATTCATCTCGCGCTTCGCGCTCGATAATGCATTCACCTCGCGCTGCGCGCTCGGACACATTTGTTGTCTAGGTTTTCACACTTCGTGTGCTCGCTATTGCGCGCTTCGCAGGCTAATACTCTCTTAGTAAGCTTCATCGTTATGACCTGCTTTTGGTTTAATTATGTCAGTTTTACATAAAAATAAGAACTAATTTACTTAAGGTTCTATCGACCTTAAGGAACACATTCTCATCACGACACTCGCGCTTCGCGCTCGATATTTGGTATGATCATCATGTGAACCTCGCGCTTCACGCTCGTTTCTGTTCATCGTATAATAGAAACCCAAAAGTTTGAGCGCGCTTGCTGCGCGCAATTTGGTCGTCGCGCTTCGCAACGACCATATGTTCAATGTTCTTCAGATAAAAATGACTAAAGTTGTATTTGATTTAAAATGAAGAAGGTAATTCCTTTACTTCAGCGTATATTTCCGTATCTTTATAATAAATCCTACAATCAGAAAGATTTTTTTCCAACTATCTGAAAAGGGGAGAAAAAAAGTATTTAAGTCGTTTTTGGAACATATATCTTGCTTTTTCATTCATAATCAAACCGACCCCTTGACTACCATGTGATTCCCTATCTACTCCTGACCATATTTCAAAACCTCAATCAAAGTTTCAGTCCATTCCGAGGCTACTTTATTGTTTGTATTATTCATGTTTAGATTGTACACCCAACTACCACCTTTATGCGCGAAATTTGTTGTGCGAGTCGAAATCATGCCCAAGTTAAGTAGTGATTCGTCGTATAGTGGAGAGTCCAGTTCTTACGTCAGTCCCACCAAAACTTCTGTTACGGGGGGAGGGGGGGAGGGCGAGGACAAGGAATGGAAACCGAGAGAGTCGCAATTAGTTGATGTTTTATACTGAGAAGGTCACCAGCCTTCAGCAGCGTTGTATTAGATAGGAGTTCATATGTTTCCATCTGCGCA
>CAKNYM010050911.1:134229-159104 GCA_932195095.1 Andricus curvator
GTACGTACAATCTCGTCCTGAAACAGGTATCAGGATGAGTCGTGGATCGCCCGAAAAAAGGATAAAAGGGGCAAAGGGGGGATGCGGGACTGACTGTGATCCCTGATCACAAAGGTCAGACGGTACGTACAATCTCCTCTTGAAACAGGGAGGAGGACGAGTCGTGGATCGCCCGGAAAAAGAGGGATAGGGAGGGGGGTGTGAGACTGACTCTAAGAATAGAGGGGCAACAGTACGCTGGTGGTGAGGGACTCTCTGTCTTCATCACGGGATTCCACAAGGATCAGACGGTACATACAACCTCGCCCTGAAACAGGTATGAGGACGAGTCGTGGATCGGGATCGCCCAGAAAAAGGATAAAAGGGGACAAGGGGAATACGAGACTGACTGTGATCCCTGAAAATCTAAAAAAAATTAGGATCAATAAAAGTTTTATTGTTTATATATAATTTTTACTTATTCCAATAGTGCTGAGGAAAGAGCCACTAAATCCCGAGATTCCAATGAAGCCTCTCTACTGGACAAGGATTCTGGTACCACAAGTTGCAGTTCAGCAAGTCTCTCTAGAAAGTCCAGATTCGCCTCCTGAGGTAAATCCTATTTCATTAAACCCTTAAAACAGATACATCCTACATACTCCCATCCTCATGTTAAAATTAGCTCATCTTGAATTCCAGGTTCCACTGTGGCTTGAAATTGAGGAAGAGAAGAACCTGAATATCAAAGAGTTCGCAGAACTTTTCTCTCGACAAGTTACCGAAAGAAAACCAACGAGAAGAAAAGACGAGACTCAGAAACAATCTAAAATTCAGCCAGCTAAGATTTTGGACTCGAAAAGGTCGAAAATGGTTGGAATTCTTGAAAAGAGTCTTCATCTCGATTTCTCCGAGGTGGAAAATGCAGTTTATAATCTGGACACAAGCGTCGTACACTTGGGGGCTCTGCACCAAATTTATGAAGTTGTAAGTGTTTATAGTCTACCAAATTTTAAGCCATTTTTTGATAAACTAGCATCACCAATAGCATGCTATGCGCGCGTGTAGTTTTTCCTACGATTTTTGAGAAAATTCACAAAGATTTTCGAAGATTTCAGATACGTCAAGACAAAATTTCAAGAAGAAAGTTAATCTTCAACCAAAAAGTTGCATTTGCAACCAAAAAAGATTAAACTTTTACCAAAAGAAACGAATTTTCTACAAAAGAGTTCCTACCAAGAATATTAATTTTCTAACAAGAAAGACAAATATACAACCAAATGGATGCATTTTCTACTAAAATTATGAAAACTAAAAAAAAGAGTTAATGAAAAATTTAATAGTTGATATATCAATCAAAAAAGATTTTAATTTTAAATAAAAAACAGTTACAATTTTAATTAAGAAACATGAAATTTTTACCCAAAGAGACGATATTTGTAACCAAAAAGTCAAATTTTGAACACTTGTTAAATTTTTAACCAAAAAAAGATTTTTAAGCCAAGAAAGAAAAAAATTTGTAGCAAAATTAGAATTTGAAGATAAAAATAATTTGTAATACAAAATTTAAAACTCTTTAACAATTTTGGAAATCTTTTGTAATGCTTTTACATCTTTTTAAATATTCCCTTAACATTGATTATTGAAAACAAAGAATCACTTTAAGTAGTCCCAGAAATCTTAAGAATTTTTTCATCATCTTGAAACCTTTCAAAATCTTTAAAAAACTTCAAAATTTTATTTGGAAATCTTCGTATATCTACATTTTGTTTCAAATTTTTTGAAATCTTTTACCATTTTTAATTATTTGAAAAAATTTTCAAAAACTTCTAAAGATTTATAAAAATGATTCGAATTTTTCCTCAAATTTTGAAGAAGTTCAACAAAATTTGAAAAATTGCTTTAAAATGTTCCAGGTTCTTTTCTTACAATTTTGTTAACCTTTAGAATTTTTAAAATTGTTTTAAATATTCTCCTCAAATAAATTTTGTAAAATAAAAAATCATAAAAAATTTACCTAGACATTTTAGGAAAGTTTTTTTATTCTTTTGAAACTTTTCGAAATTCCTAAAAAGCTTCTAAATTTGTTGTTGGAAATCTTAAAAAATCTACATTTTGTTTTAAATTTATTAAAATCTTTTTAAGTTTAACAATTATTTTAGTATCTTTTCGAAACTTTCAAAAATCTCTTAAAATAATTCGAATTTTTTTCTAAAATTTTCGAATCTTGCAAAATGAAAAAAATAGCTTTGAAATCTCTTTTCCGAAATTTGAGAAAATCATTTGAAATTTTCTAAAACTTTTTATATACTTCCTTCAAATTAATTCTTCAAAAGAAAAAATCTATTTAAATTTTCCCTGGAATCATAAGAAAAATATCTTATTATCTCATAACCTTTCATAATCCTTAAAATGGTTCAAAATTTGATTTCAAAATCTTTAAAAATCTACATTTTTATTAAATCTTTTCAAATTTTCAATTATTGTTTAATCTTTTCAACATTTCTAAAGCTTTGAGTTATCTTCTGAAAAAAAAAGTTTTCTTAAGATTAATAATATTTGGATGTTGGTGGTGAAATTGGCTTTTTTCTTAAGATTTTTTAAAATCCTGTAGAAATTGAAAAAAATTGTCTTAAAATCTTCCAGATTCTTTTTCGACATTTTTTTTTTCATTTCTAAACCTTCAAAGCTTAATGTTAATCTTTTAAAATAAAACCTGAACTATTTAAAGCTTACCCAGAAATCTTATTTTCGGTAACGGTAATTTTTTTTTTACTGGTACCCTTCGTAAATTAAGAATTTTAAGAACATAATTATTTGCCAATATTAAAAAACATTTACAATTAAAATTTTCCCTCTTATTAACAATATTTTGAAAAATCCAAAAACAATGTATATCATCAAATAAATATACTTACTTAGAAATTTTGATTTACTAAATTCATAGTGCAGAAAATTCTTAATCTTTATTAATAGATTGATACGCATAACCTCATACATAAAATATGATCAAGGGGTTATAAATAGAATCCTTTTGTAATTCTTAACACATTTAATCAAAAAGTTAAGAACAGAATGGCTGCCTTCATTATTAAATAATCATTTACGATTTAGATTTTCTTTTTTAGAAATAAATATTTAGAATTAAAATTCGTCATTTGCAAATTGCGATTTACAAAATTCCAGAAAATTCAAAAGAACAAACTAAAAACAACCACTTCAAGTCATATTCACGCAGTATGCAACTAATCAGTTATTCAACAACGAGTGCGAGATTGTCGAGAATTTCGTTCCAACAATTTTATTAGATAGGGATAGGATAGGAGAAAACTTAATACTGAAATTTAATTCGCAGAGACCAACGCAGAAGGAGCTTGAAGATATTGCAAGTCACGAAGCTGAACATCCCGAAATTCCTTTGGATAGTCCAGAAATTTTTTTAAAACGCCTTTCTGGAATACATCACTTTACAGAGAGAATAGCTTGCCTGATGTTCCAGACGGAATTTCAAGATGCGATTTCCACGGTATCAACGAAGTTGACAAATCTGCGATCCCTCTGCGAATACATGAAAAGTTCAAGCTCCCTCAAAAAAGTCATGGCACTAATTTTGACTCTTGGAAATTATATGAACGGGGGCAACAGGATGAGAGGGCAGGCTGATGGCTTCGGTCTTGAAATCCTTGCAAAATTAAAAGACGTCAAGTCGAAGGAACCTGGTGTCACTCTCTTGCACTATGTGGTAAGGGCGAGATTAGCTCAGGAAGGCGACTACAATTTTGATGAACCGTTACCGTTACCGGTTCCAGAGCCTGCCGATATAGAGGCCGCTGCAACGATAAATTTCGAGGAGATATCCAAGGAAATGGACAGGCTCGAAAGGGAATTAGAAGGTAAGCTCTTAAAAGAGAATAGAAAATAATATCCTTTTTTAGTTAACATATCATTTATATTTTTTTTCGACTGGTGAAGGTTCAGGGGGAAACAACTCTGGTAATCCACTGGAACGCTCGGTTATCCGAACTGGTAATGCGGTGTAATCCGAGTAATCCACTGTGATAAACTTGTAATCCGCAGTAATTCAAGTGATTCAGTCATCCCCTTGTAAGCCGGAGTAATCAGCATGTAATCCGGCATAATACACTTGTAATCTGGTGTAATCCGACTAATCCAGTGTTATCATCTTGTAATCTAAAGTAATCCACTTGCACTACAGCGTAACCCGAGTAATCCAGAGTAATAAACGCTTAATCCAGAGTAATTCTGATTAATCCCCCTGTCACCCACAGTAATCCACTTGTAATCTGGCGTGATACGAAAAATCCACTTGTGATCCATCGTAGTCCACTTATAATCCGCGATAATCCACTTGTAATCTGCAGTAATCCACTTGTAATCTCGAGTAATCCACTTGTAATCAGGAGTAATCGGACTGATTCAGTGTAATCATCTTGTGATCCGAAGTAATCGACTTGCACTCCGGTGTAACCCGAGTAATTCAGCGTAATAAACGTGTAATCCAGAGTAATTCCGATTAATCCCACTGTATTCTGGAGTAATCCATTTAGAATTCTGTGTAATCAGAGTAATACACTTGTAATCCTGTGTAACCCAGTCATCCAGGGTAATCAGCTTGTGATCCAAAGTAATTCAAGTAATTCAGTGTAAGTAACTTGCAACCCGATGTAATTCAAATAATTCGCAGTAATCCCCTAGTCAGCCACAGTAATCCACTTGTAATCCGCTTGTAATCCGTCTTAAACCACTTGCGATCCGTCTTAATCCACTTGCGATCCCTCGTAATCCACTTGTAATCTGGAGTAATCCACTTCTAATCAGGATTAATTGGACTAATTCAGTGTAATCCGAAGTATTCCACTTGCACTCAGGTGTACTCCGAGTAATTCAGCGTAATAAACGTGTAATCTAGAGTAATTCCGATTATATGCACTGTGTACCGGAGTAATCCATTTCGAATTCGGTGTAATCAGAGTAATCTAGAGTATATATGTATACCATTAAGCCATTTCCCTTTCAGGGTAGGCGTGAGTAATCATGTATAACCCAGTAATCCAGGGTAATCAGCTTGTGATCCTGAGTAATTCAAGTAATTCGGTGTAAGTAACTTGTAACCCGAATAATTCAAGTAATTCGGAGTAATCCCCCTGTCAGCCACAGCAATCCGCTTGTAATCCGTCTTAATCCACTTGTGATCCATCGCAATCCACTTGTAATCAGGAGTAATCGGACTAATTCAGTGTAATCCGAAGTAATCCACTTGCACTCGGGTGTAATGCGAGTAATTCAGCGTAATAAACGTGTAATCTAGAGTAATTCCGATTAATCGCACTGAATGCCGGAGTAATCCATTTCGAATTCGATGTAATCAGAGTAATCTAAAGTAATTCATTCGTAATCCTACGTAATCCAGGGTAATCAACTTCTGATCCAAATTAATTCAATAATTCGGTGTAAGTAACTTGTAACCCGAAGTTATTCAAGTCATTCGAAGTAATCCCCTTGTAAAAAGTAGTAATCCATGTGTAATTCGGTGTGATCCGGTAATCTAGAGTAATCAATGTGTAATTCAGATAATTCGGAGAAATTTAGTTAATCCAAGTAATAAATCCACTTGTAATCCAGTTCTAACTCAGAGCAGTCCACTTGTTATCTGACAGAATCAAGCTAAATCTACTTGCAATACAAATAATTCGGAGTAATTTAGGTAATTCTAGTAATCCATTTGTAACCCAGATTAATTAACCTAAAATCCAGGGTAAGCCATTTGTAAGTCAGGTAATTCGAAGTAATTTAGGTAATCCAGAGTAATCCAAGTTATTCAGAGTAATGCACATGGTTCATCCAAATAGTTTTTAACTATTTTGGTGAAAAATTAATCTACTTTGTAGGAAATTCAATAATTTCGTTAAAAATTCATTTTTTTGGTTGAAAATCGAACTGTTTTATTGAAAATTCATCTTTTTGGGTAGAAAATTCAACTGTTTTGTTTAAAGTTCGTCTTTCTGAATTGAAAATTCAACTATTTTGGTAGAAAATTCATTTCTTTGGTTAAAAATTTAACTTTATTGTTGAAATTTTGTTTTTTATTGAAAATTAATTTTTTATCTGAAAATTTAACTATTTCATTTTTAGTTGAAAATTTATCTTTTTTAGTGGAAAATTGAACCACTTTTTTAAAAATTCAGTTTTCTGGTTGAAAATTCTTGATTTTAGTTGAAAATGGTTTGGTTGAAAATTAATTTTTTTGGTTAATAATGAATGTTTTGAATTGAAAATTTAACTATTTCATTTTTGGTGAAAAATTATATTTCCTAGTTGAAAATTCATGTATTTTGTTCAAATTTCTTTTTTATGTAGAAAATGAATATCCTTGCTTCAAAATTAATTTCTTTGGTTGAAAATTTAACTATATTGCTGAAAAATAGTTTGTTTTTTTTGGTTGAAAAATATTTTGTTTCAACTGTAAATTTAATTATTCCATTTTTAGGTGAAAATATATCTTTTTTGTTTGAAAATGTAACTATTCTCTTGAAAATTCGTTTTCTTAATTAATTGTTTTTTTACTGTAAATTTAACTATTTCATTTTTGGTAAAAATTGGTCTTCTTTACTTGAAAATTCATATATTTTGTTGAAAATGCATGTATTTTGTTAAAAATTCGTCTTCTTTGCTAATTATTAATATTAAATGCAAATATATTATTTAATTATAGAACAAATTTGGTTGAAATCTTTTATTTTTGTATTTATTCACATGATTATTTATTAAATTTTCATTTCTTCACTCATATGTCTATCGGGTATAACAATCTTACTTTAAATTATTTCCAGGCTGTCAAAAAAAATGTAAAATCGTCGTGGAGGCGAACCCGGAAAATGCGGGACCATTCAAAGAAAAGATGGATTCCTTCTTAAACAGAGCAGTGACGGAATTGGCAAACGAAAAGGAAGGCTTGCAAGAAGCGAGAAATAAATTCCGGGCAGTTATGATATTTTACCAATACGTTCCAAAAGCTGCCACAATCGAAACTGCGGATCCTCATGATTTCTTTATTCCATGGCTCACTTTCTGCAAAGATTTTAAGGTAATTTAATATAAATAAAATTATTTATATTATATCCTTATAATTAATTAACCTACCACTCCCATACTTTCCCTTCCCTACTCCCTCTAATTCCTCCTCTCCCCACTTCCCCAGCTACTACTTCCCATGCATCACTACCCTTCTCCAGCCATCATTTTTCCTCCCCTACTCACCCGCCCAATCTTGCTAGCCCACCATTCACTTCCTTCACTGGCCTCCCTCACTTCCAATCATTTCCCCTAATTTCCCCTTACTTCCTAAACTTAACCACCCCTCACTTCCTCTACTTCTCCCTCTCCTTATTTCCCTTACTTCCTCACCCCACAATTCCTTTTATTTCACCTACTTCACCTCCTTTCATTCCCCCTCACGTCACCTACTTCTCCACCCCTCATTTTTTCTTGCTTCCTCAAAGCTTCCCCTCCCCTAATGTCCCATCACTGCCCCTCTCCTAATTTCCCACCACTTCCCCTACTACCTCTCCTCTTCTCAACCCCTCATTTCCCTCACTTTCCCTACTTCCCCTCTTCTCATTTCCTTTTACCACACTTATTTCTCCTTACTTATCCTACTACACTTCCTCTCATTTACCCTGATTCCCGCACTTCCCCTCTCCTTATTTCCCCTACTACTCCTTCCCGTATTTCCCATCACTTCCGCTAATACCTCTCCCTCACTTCCTATAACTTCTTCTACTACATCTCCCCTCAATTCCCCACGCCTCATTTCTCCTCTCTTCTTATACTTCTCCTCACCTCATTCCCCTACTATCAGTGTCCTCATTTCCCTCACTCCTCCTACTACCTCTCTTCTCACTTTCCCACCCTCATTTCCTCCCATTTCTCCTACTTACCCTCTCCTCCTTTCCCTTGCTACCCCCCCCATTCCCCCTCTCTTCGCTTACTTCCCCTCTCCTCACTCCCATCATTACCTCTCCTGGGAAAAAGTATCTACGAAACCCTAAATATTAATAAGCTTAGCCAAGAGATAAATTTCCGTCTAATAAAAAATATTTCTCCCTTTAAAGGACATCTGGAAAAAAGAGCAGCAAAGGATAAAGAAAGAAAGGATCGAACAAGTCCGCAAGAAATACGAAAAGAAACGAAACGTAGAGAAGGTAAAGAAAGGAGATACCGGATTAAAAGCCCGGCTTCAAAAATTGGCCGGAAAAAGGTAGTACAATGAAAAAAGACCATAGAACAAATACGTATAATTTAAAGCGAACAAATAAGGGATATTCCAACAGCCGTCCTTTTTTTTTAATGCTGAGTGGTTTTATTTTCCAAATTCCGCACTATTATGTCAGAATTATTTTCTAGTAAATTGTTAGATATTAATGTTACACGCACGAATCGTTACTTCTCTGTTAATTTGTACGTACAAAAATGTATAATACTAATTAAGCGAGACAAATATTTAATAAAATCTTTTCACAGAAAATTATATTTATGCAGTGACTTATTTTTTTTAATACCAAAAAGTCTTCTTTCCAGCCTTAAGATCTAAGTCGTGGTATCTGCAAAACTTCTTTTTCAAAATTCCCGGACTTTTCTCTGACCAATTTTTCATTTTCCCTGATCCCGGAATTTTGTTCCAAGACCAGCATTTTAATCTTGCAATATTTTTAACATATAATCTTTTATAAATGGAATAAAACAATTTCAGATTAAAATTTAATAACTCTAAAATTGATTTATTTCAATCAAAAAAAGATGACTTCTACAATAAAAGATGAACTTTGAATCCTAAGGGACGCATGTTTGACAAAACAGTTGAATTTTCGGCCAGAAAAGATGACTTTTTCACAAAATACCTAAATTTTCAATAATATAATTAAGTTTCCAACAAAATAGTTGAATTTTTAACCAGATACTTGAATTTGCTACCTAAAAAGATACATTTTTAACCAAATAGTTGAATTTTCAACCTGCAAAGATGAATTCTCAACAAAAAATGTAATAATTAAATATTTATAAATAGTGATATTTTTTTGAAGATTTTATAATTTAGAAAGTATTTTACTTCATAAAATACTAGATGTGAAAAAGTGATATCAATTTTAAAGCTAAATTGTAAAAAGGTATACGTACATGTATATTTGGGGCCAACAAAATTTTACTAGTTTCTATAAAGACCACTCAAACTTTGAACCAAAAATTCCAGGCTATTTTTCGGTTTTCTGGGCCAAAAATTACAGTTTTCCTGGTTAAATTTTAAGCGTTTTATAATAATAATTATTTAATACTAATTGCTTTATTATATAAGGTTTCAAAATAATGAAACATTTTTAAACTCCAAATATATGATGTAAATTATAGTAAGTTATTTCTGACGACTTCAAGCCGAAATATATTGCATTTTCAACAAAATAGTGGAATTTCCAACCAAAAAGATGCATTTTAAACACAAAAATACACATTTTTTAAAACACATTTGACTTTTAAACCCGATAAGATGAATCTACAACAAAAAGTTAATTTTTAACAAAGAAAAATGAATTTTCAACCAAATAGTTGAACATACAAACCAAATATCTGAACTTTCCAGAAAAAATCCGAATTTTCAACCAAATACTTAAATGTTCAACCTACGAAGATGAATTTTCAACCAAATAGTTGAATTTTCAACGAAAGAAATTAATTTTCAACCAAACAGTTGAATTAACAACCAAATAGTTGCACTTTTAAGCAAAAGAGATGAATTTTCAACAAAAAATGTGAATTTTGAACCAAACAGTTGAACAGTTGCATTTTCAACCAAATTGTTGAACTTTTAAGACAAAAACACGAATCTTTTAGAAAGCCGTTGAATTTTCAAACAAGAAAGATAAATTTTAATCCAAAAATGATGACTTTTCTACCAAACGATGAATTTTAAATCTAAAAGGATAAATTTTTCACCCAAAAAGATGACTACAACAAAATACTTGAATTCCATCAAAATAAAGAAATTTGCAACCAAATAGTAGAATTTTTAACCAAAAGAGATGAATTCTGGCCCAAAAATATAATAGTAGACTTTTCAATTTAAAAAAAATAACTTTCAACCATAAGAGATGAATTTTCAACAAAAAAGATTATTTTTCAACCAAAAAATGAAATTTTTAATTCAAAAGGACGGATTTTCTACCCAAAAAGACGAATGCTCAACAAAATAGTTAAATTTTCAATAAAAAATATGACTTTTTAACAAAATAGTTGAATTTTCAATAAAATAATGAAATTTTCCACCAAATAGTAGAGTTTTCAACCAAAAGAAATTAACTCTGAACCTAAAATATAACAGTAGACTCTTCAAATAAACAGAAGGAACTTTTAACCAAAAAAGACGACTTTTAAAAAAAAATAGTTGAATTTCCAATAAAATAATTCAATTTTTAACCAAACAATTTGAATTCCAGACCAAAAATACGATAGTAGAATTTTCAATTAAAAAGAAATAACTCTCAAAAATAGAAGATGAATTTTCAACCAAAAAAGTTCAACAAAAAACTTGAATTCATTTTTAAAAGGAACTTTAACTTTAAAATCTGAAATATAAAATTATCTTCGATATTTTAACGGAGATGAATGGTAACACTCAGAACAATTCCAAACACATTTTTTTCGAAGACCGAGACAATATTTATTGCAAAAGTAAAAACAAATTTGAATAATTCCCGGTTTTCACAAAAATTCCCGGCCATTTCTCGGCTGTTTCCCGGAGCTTAAAATTCCAAGATAATTCCCGGGTTTTCCGGTCAGTGGCCACCCTGTACATTAGGGTGGTCCAAAATTTGTTTTTTCATAACTAGCGCCAAAAACTCGCAAAACCCGATTTTTCACTTATGGGTTTTGTTGGGACCCTATAAAATAGACTTATGGGGGTAATATTTAACAAATAAGCTGTGATTCCTATTCTATGGCTAGTAGTGAAGAGAAATTTTGCATTTTATCACGATTCACCTAATACTCACGATTCGGAATAAAATTTACAAAAACGTATTTTTTTCTGGTGGAAAATACGTGTTAAATTTCATGGGGCTTGCGGAACCTTTAAATATAATTTTTCCCCAAAAAATGCATTTATTTTTGTGTGGATTCGGACAAATTTTCGGGCTATATGAATGAAAAGTTTTAAGATATAAAGGAATTTAATACATTTTTCATCAAAAATTTCGAGTCAAGAGGTTCAAAAGAGGTTGTGCTGGTACAAAAGACTAGTTCCAAAATTCAGTGACTTTCCAGGTTTTCCAGGTCTATTTTTGAAAAAATTCAAGGACAAGCATAGCAAAATTTCCAATTTTCATAAACCCCGCAACTGAAAATTTTCTGAAAAATATCCTGCTGATCCTGGAAAGCTGGAAATTTCGAAGCCGCCCGGAAAGTACTATGTAACAGCTATCAAAATTTGAGGCAAAATTAGGAAAATTTCAAATTTTCATAACCACCAAACTTTAAAATTTGCTAATCAATTCTCTGTTGTTCCTAGGAGGCTCGAAATTTTGAAGCCGCCAGGAAAGTAACTATACAGAAGCTACCAAAAATTTGATTCGGTTTCATAAAGTCAGTTTTCAAAGCAGCTGTAGTGTATTTGAGGCAAACAGAAAAATTTGCAAATTCTGCACAAACGCCAAACTTTAGAATTTTATAAAAAAATTCTGTTGATTTATAGCAGCTGGAAATTTTTAATCCCCTAGAAAAGAAACTACACAAAAGTCAGATAAATTTGGTGACAACCGTAGGGAAATTTCAACTTTTCATAAAACCCAAAATCTAAAATTTTCTAAAAAATTCCCAGTTTTGCCTAGGAAGCTGGAAATGTTAAATCTGCTACGAAAGTAACTTTGCAGAAGCTAAAAAAAGCATCGATGTCATAAAGTCAGTTTCAAAGGAGCTGTAGTGAATTGGAAAAAAACACAGGAAATTTCAAATTTTCATAAACCCCACACTTAAAAATTTTCTGAAAAATTCCGTTGTTCCTGGGAAACTGGAAATTTTGAAGCCACCAGGAAAATAACGGCATAAACTAGAAACATTTCCACCGCTGTTATAAAGAAAATTTAAAACATTTAAACGCAAAAAAATTCCCAGCTGAAATAAATTTCAAGGAAATAAATGAACCGTGATTTCGTTTACATCTTGTCGATTTTGCATAGTAAAAAATAAATTTTCAATTGAATACCAGAGAGTGGAAAAATAATTAACAGACTTGTGTCAGAAATTAAGTTTTTTTAGTCCTCAAAGTTCGAATACCCCAAAGATTTTTTTATGTTAACCGACTCTTATAAAATTAAAAACATCGAAACTTGGAATAGACAATTTTCGCAAATATTGAGCAGGAAACAAGTTTTCAAACTTACATCCAACTTCTGAAGAAATTTCAAAACTGCAAGGGCTCCTCCTAAATTTTTCTTCCTCACTTCAGCTTTTCTATGTTTCTCCGTTCTTCGAGAATTGATCACGAACTAAAAGACCATCGTATTTATTAGAATATTTGATTATGATATCATGTTATTTTCATTCATGTACGTAATTTTTGGAAAATCGCAAATGAAACAAATAATACTCAGTAATTGTACAGAAATTTAATATGAATTTAACTTTACGCGCCAAAGAAGCCTGGTGAGTGAAAAACTTACCTAGCCAACAACAATTTTTGAAAAAGTCAGGGAATTTCTATAACTTTAAATACTTTAAATTACTGTTAAGCAGAATGAATTTGAAAATTTTAAATTTAAATTAAAAATTTGTTTATTCCGTTCATGAAAGATTTTAGGTTAAAAATGTTAGAAGTTTAAGAATCTAGTCTGTGAATAATAATGGGCAGGGAAAATGAAAAATTGGTCAGGAAAAAATTAGGGACTTTTTAAAATGAAATTTTGCGGTAACTCTGATATAATATTCTCGTTAGTAATTTATTTGCCTCGTATTTATATGCATTTTCAACCCAATAGTCGAATTTTGAATTAAAAAATGATCAACTTTAACCAAAAATAGTTAAATTTTCAACACGAAAAGTTGAATTCCCAACAAAAAGATGAATTCTCAAAGAAAAATATAATAGTTTATATTTAATACAAAATAAAAATGAATCTTAATAGAACAATTACATTTTCAACATAAAAGTTAATTTTTTTACAAAATAATTGAATTTTCAATCTACGAAATTGAATTCTCAAACAAAATGACGAATTTTCGACCAAGATTAATTTTTTTCCAAAAATATTCTTGGTTGAATGTTTAAGTTGAATATTTAACAAAAAAAATAAATTCTCAACAAAAAATATAACAGATGGCATTTCAAACAAAAAAAAATAATCTTAACAAATTAATTAAATTTTCAACATAATAGTTCATTTTCTAACCAAATAGTTGAATTTTCAATCTACGAAATTAAATTCTCAAACAAAACGCCGAATTTTCAACCAAGGTTAATTTTTTACCAAATAAAAAAACAACATATTTTAACAAAATACATGGACGTTTAAATAAATACTTGACTTTTCAAATAAAAAAAAATAAAAAATTTCACCAAAAAAGGATGACTTTTTAATAAAATACATGAATTTCAAATAAATAGTTGGATTTTCCAAAAAAAAAGATAAATTTTCAATTAAAAGATCAATTCTCATTCAAAAATAAAAAAAATGTCAACAAAAAAGTTAATTTTCAACGAAATCGTTGAGTTTTCGACCAAAAAGGCTTGACTTTTTATCAAAATATTTGAATTTTCAACAAAAAAGTTTATTTTTTGACCAAATACTGGAATTTTCTACCTAGAAAGATGATTTACACAATAGTCGAATTTTGAAGCGAAAAATATTAAACTTCAATCAAAAATAGTCGAATTTTAAACACGAATACTTGAATTTTCAGCAAAAAGATCGATTCTCAATGAAAAATATAATAGTTGATATTTCACAGAAAAAAATGAGTCCCAACAAAATAATTAAACTTTCAACATAACAATTAATTTTTACCCAAATAGTTGAATTTTTCAATCTAAGAAATTCTCAAACAAAGCGACGAATTTTAAACCAAGAAGATTAATTTTTTCCCAAAAAAGACATTTTTAAACAAAATATATGCATTTTTAAATTAATAGCTGAATTTAATAAAAAAAGATAAATTTTAACTTAAAAAAATTAATTTTCAACAAAAGAGTTAGGTCAATTTTCAAACAAAGAGATGAATTTTCTACAAAAAAGTTAATTTTCAACCAAAAATATTAGTTTTTCTACCCATAAAGCCGAATTTTCAACTAAAAAAAGTCAATTATTTTTGTTCAAAATGTTTTATTTAAAAATTCACCTGTTTGGTTGAAAATTTATGTCATTTGTTGAAAATTCATCTTTTTTGGTAGAAAATTCCTCTTTTTTGATAGAAAATTAATCTTCTTGGTTGAAAATTCAACTGTATGGTTCAAAATTGATGTATTTTGTTGAGAATTCATCTTTTTGGTTCGAAAATTGTACAATTTTGTATAAAATTAAACTTTTTTGTAATTTTTAGTGGAAAAATTCAACTATTTTGTCGAAAATTTATGTAATTTGTGGAGCAATCGTATTTTTTGGTAAAAAATTAATCTTCTTGGTTGAATATTTAATTTGAATATTTAACAAAAAAATTAATTCTTAACAAAAAATATAATATTTGATATTTCATACAAAAAAGAAATAATCTCAACATAATAGTTAATTTTGTAACCAAATAGTTGAATTTTCCAAGAAGAAATTAAATTCTCAAACAAAACGACGAAGTTTCAACCAAGAAGAGTAATTTTTTATCAAAGAGATGAATTTTCAACAAGAAATTTAATTTTCAATCAAACAGTTACAGTTTTAACCAAGAGAGTAAATTTAAGCCAAAAAGATTAGTTTTTCTACCAAAAAAAAATACATTTTTTAACAAAATACATGCATTTTTAGATTGATAGTTGAATTTTCAAATAAAAAGATAAATTTTACTAAAAAAAAAATAAATTTTCAACAAAATAGTTAGGTAAATTTTCAAACAAAGAGATGAATTTTCTACAAAAAAAGGTAATTTTCAACAAAAAATATTAGTTTTTCTACCCATAATGCCGAATTTTTAACTAAAAAAGATGAATTATTTTTGTTAAAAATTTTTTATTTAAAAATGCACCTGTTTGGTTGGAAATGTATGTCATTTATTGAAAATTCATCTTTTTTGGTAGAAAATTAATCTTCTTGGTTGAAAATTCAACGGTATGGTTGAAAGTTGATGTATTTTGTTGAGAATTCGTCTTTTTGGTTCGAAAATTGTACAATTTGGTATAAAATTAAACTTTTTTGTTATTTTTAGTTGAAAAACTCAACTATTTTGTCGAAAATTTATGTAATTTGTGGAGCAATCGTCTTTTTTGGCCAAAAATGAATCTTCTTGGTTGAATACTTAAGTTGAATATTTGACAAAAAAATTAATTCTCAACAAAAAATATAATAGTTTATATTTAATACAAAAAAAAATAATCTCAAAATAATAATTAAATTTTCAACAGAATAGTTGATTTTTTAAATTAATAGTTGAGTTTTGAAATAGAAAGGATAAATTTTAACTAAAAAAAATAAATTTTCAACAAAAGAGTTAGGTAAATTTTCAAACAAAGAAATTAATTTTCTACAAAAAAAGTTAATTTTCAACAAAGAATATTAGTTTTTCTACTCATAATGCCGAATTTTCAAATAAAAAAGGTCAATTATTTTTGTTAAAAGTTTTTTATTTAAAAATGCACCTGTTTGGTTGAAAATTTATGTCATTTGTTGAAAATTCATCTTTTTTGGTAGAAAATTCATCTTATTGGTTAAAAAGTCAACGGTATGGTTGAAAGTTGATGTATTTTGTTGAGAATTTGTCTTTTTAGTTTGAAAATTGTACAATTTGGTATAAAATTAAACTTTTCTGACATTTTTAGTTGGAAAATTCAACTATTTTGTCGAAAATGTATGTAATTTGTGGAGCAATCGTCAAAAATCTCAACAAAATAATTAAATTTTCAACATAATAGTTAATTTTGTAACAAAACAGTTGAATTTTCCAAGAAGAAATTAAATTCTCAAACAAAACGACGAATTTTCAACCAAGAAGATTAATTTCTTACCAAAGAGATGAACTTTCAACAAGAAATTTAATTTTCAACCAAACAGATACAGTTTTAACCAAGAGAGTAAATTTCAGCCACAAATATTACTACTAAAAAAGATCAATTTTCAACTTAAATTATTAATTTTAAAAATGTAATTGAATTAAAACTAAATTAATTTCAAATAAATAAATAAATTTTAAATAAAAAAAATTCAATAAAATATTTAAATTTGCAACCAAAGAGGTGATGAACATTCAACCGAAATTTTTTTTTTTACAAAGTGATTCAACTTTTACAGAAGTAGTTGAATTTTCAATTAAAGCCAAATTTTTAACCGTAAATGGAACAGTTTCATTTTCAGTTACAACATTTAATTAGAAAAAAAATAGAAATCGCAAATAAAAAATTGCATGAACCTACCAAAAAAGGGTTCAGCAGTATTGTTTTCGTGTAGCAGAGAGTAAGTTTAAAAACTTATTTTATCTTTAATCGATTTCAGGACGATGAGAAGAATTGAAGGACTATTGCAGATTTTCAAGGATTTCCATCAGATTATTGGCTCACTCTAAAATTTTAGAAAGATTTTCTCAGTTTCTCACTGCATGAAGCTGCAAATTCGGATATCGGCAACAATCTGTGGAAATTAAACAACCAAAACCAAGAATAGCAACTTGAATCTCATTATTTAAAAAATGCAATCACATTCTAACCTAACTTTTTTCAGGACTCGACGGAATCTCTAGCAAATAAAAAAATCGCACAACTGATTCCGTTAATATAAAAATACAGTTCTAAATGAATAATTAAAACGAATTATTCTGAAAAAAAAAATATTTAATGATGTTTATAACGTAGAAATAAAGCTCAGCTGATTCAATAAAAATCGTTTCGTGCTATCTAAAACGGTTTTCCGTTCAAAATGTCTTTGAAGAATTGTGAGGGCGTCTGGGCAAATTCTTGTTTACCGGCATACAAAATATGGCAAAGTTCCGGTGTATGAATAGTGTCACATTTTTACTAAATATTTTCCAAAAAGAATTTAGTTTATCATCTTTCCACACCATGTATGATTGTAAATTTATTGAATTATTTTTTTTCTAGATAAAATTAAAACTAACCTTTTTGTAGTGATGTACTCTTTAGAATTTCCATAATTTGAAAAAGTTCAGTGGGTGCTTCTGGGTAAAGATGTCATTTCAGCGCTTGGGAGTCGAGAAGCTCTTGAAGAATTCAATCTTATTTTTGATAAACCTAAGGAAAATATGAAGTTCCGGTAACTTTTCTCATTCGAATTAAACGCGAATTTTTTTCGAGCTAATTCTGATTTTATTTTCGTAATAGAACCTTTGACTCAACCCATGCGATTAGGAAAACGACAAGTTAGGTTAGAATCGACAAAAACTTCATTACTCGATTGCGTTGTACATGTAAATTTTCAATGTTTTCAATCAAATTTATTGTTGGATTAGGCAATTTAAGTGATTCCAAATAAGCAGCAAGAAATGTTGCCTAAATTTCTAGTGTGAAAATTCGTCCGCGCTGTCGACACGGAATGCTTTAGACAGGTTTGAACCTGCAAATTTTGGTCGTTACAGTCGTATATAATCTTTGATTTGCACCAAGTCTTTTCGTTTGATGATACCAGAAACTTTTTGAGATAAGGTTTTTTTTTTAATTTTTCGGTTTCGGGAGTGTAGAGTGATTATAAAATCTATCAACAATGAAGTTTGTAATGAACAACAGGTATAAAATATGCTATATTTTTATTTTATCATAAAATAAAAAAATTATTAAAGCAATTAAAAATACTTAAACAGTTGTTATTATTATTATTATTATTATTATACCATTAAGCCATTTCCCTTTCGGGGTAGGCGTGACTTGCTCGGTTGGAGAATAGTAGTTTGCATATGGGTATATAGGTATAAGGTAGGTAGGAATATATGTATGAGGTGGATAGGTATATAAGTGTTAGGTATATATATTTTAGATTGATCTGGAATTCTCGTGTTATTTATTTAAATGACACGTTTACTCCGCAACACTGCTCCGACCCAGGTTGCTGATCAATCTCTCTAGCGATCACCCCAAGTGAAGAACCTCACAAAATTGTTATGTATGGTTCTCCACTTGGGCCCATTAGTATCCAAGATCTTTGTTTCAGGCGTCATTCATTCTACTGTCACTCTGTTTGCAAACTATTTGTCGCCACACTTTTCTGTCCTGGCATACTACTCTAGCTTCCTTCACGTCCATGCATTTTTTCATGCAAGCTCTTGTGTTCCTATGGCTTCTTATGTCTCTACGGATTAATGTCTCATTTACAGATTCTAACCATTCTTTCGGCGGTCTACCTCTGGGCATTCTGTCATTTACTTTACCTTTATACACTTGTTTGGTCAGTCGTTCATCTTTCATTCTTTCAAGATGTCCGAACCATCTTAACTGATTTCTTTCCCATGTGTCAACTATTGTCTCTTTTGCACCACATTCTTTGAGGATTGTCTCGTTTCGGACTTTGTCCATTAGTGTTTTCCCGCATATTATGCGCAGAGGTTTCATGCCGATCGCGTTAATTTTACTCCTGTCCTTTTCTTGACAGGTCCATGTCTCGCTACCGTATAGTACAGTCGGTACGAATATAGAATTGTGTATGGCCATTTTAGCTTTTTTTTGATATGTTTTTATTTGTTAGGATGGACCCTGCTCTACCGATAACCTGTTTACCCTTATTTATGCGCCTATCTAACTCCCCATCTATTTTTCCGTCGCTAGTGAATAGACTACCTAGATATACGTACTTGTCAACTTGTTCTAATCTCTCATCATTTAGGACAATGTTGCACATTGTTTTCTCACTCTTTCCCTCAAACACCATGATTTTTGTTTTATTTACGTTAATTTTGGGTCCCATGTCCTTCATGCTTGTATGAAGTTTATTCAACATTCTTTGCAAGTCCTCGACTGATTCTGCCATAACAATCTTGTCATCTGCGAAAGCTAACCCACGTACCTTAACTGTTTGGAGATCTACACCTTCTTCGTCGAAGAGTGCAGTTCTTAGACACTTATCCATGAATATGATAAATAGCCACGAGGACATAACGCATCCTTGTTTCACGCCTTGCGTAATATCGAACCAGTCACTCAGTTTCCCGTTTACCCTTACGCTCGCTTTACTACCTGTATATATTGTTTTTATTGCTTGCAGGAGCCCTCCATTTACTCCGTATTCTTTAAGAACTTCCCAAAGTTTACTTCTATTTACCGTGTCAAATGCTTTTTCTAGGTCAATAAATGCACAGAAAACTTTCTTTCCTACTCTCAAGCTTTTTTCTGTGATCTGTCTTAGGCTAAATATCTGATCTGTACATGATCTTCCTGGCATAAATCCACTTTGGACTTCCCATATTTTTTCTTCTGTGATTTCCATTACCCTACGAATAAGTATTTTTGAGTATATTTTACTTACGGTACTTAGTAGGCTGATACCTCTGTAATTACTGCAGTTGTTTTTATCTCCCTTTCTTTTGTATATTGGTACGATAATCGCTTTTTTCCAATCGTCTGGGACTTTCCCCGTCTCGATACATAAATTTATTAATTCGCACAACCTGTGAGGTATGTACTCGCCACCGTATTTGAGCATTTCAGCACTAATACTGTCTATGCCAGCAGCCTTACCGTTTTTCAAGTTCTTAATTATGTCTCGGACCTCAGTGACACAGACTTTTTCAATTGGGTTTTCTAATGCATTATGTTCTATGTCGCAGTTTTGTTGTCCTATATCTTCACCTCCTAATAGTTCTTTAAAAGAGTCTTTTAAAGCGTCTACTATCCCGTCTATATCATATAGCATTTCACCTTTGCTGTTTCTCATGCTAGCAAACTCTGTACTTTTACTTTCTTTCAACTGTTTATATAGTAGTTTCATTATTCCTCCAAAGCCGTTTTGTATTTTGTTTTCTTCTGTTCTGATTTTTTCTTTACTCTCCTTGACTAGTCGTTTCATTTTCCTCTTTTTGTCTTTGTAATCATTTTTGAGTCTATTTCTCTCCTCATCGCTAAGACCTGTCATGTTTAATGTTCTCTTGTGCGCTTTTTTCTTTTCTCGCTGGGCTGCTTGAATTTCATCATTCCACCATGCATCACCAGACTTTCTTCCTACCACTGCCGTACCACACACTTCAATTGCAGTTTTAACAATGGTATCCCGTAATAAAGCCCACGCGCCCTCTATATCTTTATTGCTCGTAAGCGCTTCCCAAGTTGCCCTATCTATGCGTTCGCTTAACTTATTTTGAAACTCTATTCGCACTTCCGGTTTCTGTAAATTTTCAATCTTTATTCGAGTTTGTTTCGTTTTTTCTGTTCTCTTTCTTTTCCATCCCCGGCCTAAGTTTATTTTAGAGATTAAAAGATAATGATCAGTATTGCATTCGGAACCCCTCATGACTCTTGTATCTTTGACTAGTTCTCTTAGTCTTTCATCCGCAATAACGAAGTCAATTACACTGCGGTTATTTCCTTTACACCAAGTGTACGTGTGGATCATTTTATGTCGAAACCAAGTATTGGTAATAAATAGGCCCTTTTCTAGGCATAAGCTAACTAATTTTTCCCCGTTATAATTTTTTCTTGGATCCCCAAATTTACCTAGTACCCTTTCTGTATCTGTATCCTGACGTTGAACGCCGACCCATCCGTTCATATCTCCTAGCAGAATTATTCTTTCACCTGGATCGCAAGTACTTATTGTGTCATTTAAAGTGTCCCAGAAAGCGTCTTTGACTTCTCGCGGCTCACTGTCAACTGGGGCGTAGCACGCTATGATAAATAACCTTCTGATTCCTACCTTCATTCTAGCCCACAACAATCTGGGAGATACAAAATCATGATCTTTGAGATGCTGTCTTGCTTTTTTATTCATAATTAAACCGATCCCTTGACTACGATTTGATTCACTACCTACTCCTGACCATATTTCAAAACCGCCTTTCAACACCCCATTTTCTATGTTTCTACTTTCGCGACCCTTTTTCTTCGTCTCAGGTACACATAAAATATCTAGTTTCCTTGCATGCATAGTTTCTCGTAGTTCTCTTATTTTAAGGTCATTCACTCCTCTAGCATTCCAGACACCCAGTCTCCATTCATCGTCTGAAATTCGACCTTTACGTTTACCGTGTGTATGCATTTTGTCGATCCAAGTTTCAGTCCATTCCGAGGCTACTTTATTGTTTGTATTATTCATGTTTAGATTGTACACCCAACTAACACCTTTATGCGCGAAATTTGTTTTGCGAGCCGAAATCATGTCCAAGTTAAGTGATTATTCGTCGTACGGTGGATAGTCTATCTGTAACGTCAGTCCCACCAATACTTCTGTTACTGCGTGGGGGGCGGGGGTGGGGGTGGATGTGAGGACAGAGAAAGGAAACCGAGAGTCTCGATTGGTTGGTGATTTATGCTGAGAAGGTTACCAGCCTTCAGCAGCGTTGTATTTGATAGGAGTTAATATGTGCCCAAAGCCGAATCCTGGCCTACCTCTAAAACAGGAGCCAATAAGTCTTTTTTTTTTTTTTTTTTTTTTTTTTTTATTTTGAAAATCAGGAATAAATCTAAGAAAAACTGAAAGAAAATCTATTTTAAATTTGCAATAACATTTTTATTTTGACAGTGTTACTAAGGTGGTCCAATTTTTTTCTTTCGTGCTTGCATGCATATCGCCCGAAAATGTATTCGAATCTACAAAAAAATGAATGCGTTCAGAAAAAAAGGTATTCATGGGGTCTACCAGCCCCATGAATTTTAACACGTGTATTTCCCATAAAAAAGACGTTTAAAAACTTTTTTTTCAGAATCGTCAATACTGTAACAAAATATTTCTACCCCCCTCCCCACTCTTTCTGTACGTAATTTTTAGTTTCCAAAAATGAATTAGAATTAATAGAATTAGTAGAATTAGGCAGGGTGTCCGAGAACTTCATTTTCAAAATTCTCTTATTTTTTCTTGTCTAATTTTTCATTTTCCTTGATCATTAATATTCAAATACTAGCATTTTAATCTTGAAATACTTTTAAAATGGAATCTTTTATAAATGGAATAAAACAGTATTTCAGATACAAATTTGAAATTTTCAAATTTATTAATTTATTTTAAACAAAAAAATATCTTTTCTACTATAAAAGATGGCTTTTTAACAAAATACTTGAATTTTCAACAAAATAATTAAATTTTTAACATAATAGTTGAATTTTCAACCTAAAAATATAAATTCCCAACAACAAGTGTCATAGTTTATATTTCAAACAAAAAACATTAAATTTATACAAAAAAAAATAATTTTTAAACCAAAAATTTTCAACAAATAAAGATTTTTCACTAAAGAAAGAAAATTTTACCTAAATTGTTGAACCTTCAAGCCAAAAGACGAATTTTCTCTACAAAAATTGAATTCACAAACAAAAATTCACAGCAAAAAATTATTTTTCCAGGAAACTGATGCATTTTTACCCAACAAAATTGAAATTTTAAACCAAGAAAATTAATTTTTTTTACCAAAAAAGGAGACTTTTCAACTAAAAAAGATCAATATTAAAAAAATGGAAAAGTTACATTTTCAGTTGAAAAATTAATTTCAAGCAAACAAAAAAAGACTTTTCCACTGAACAGTTAAAATTTTTAAAAAAGTTGGATTGTTAAAAAATAAATGTTTAACAATGTAGTTTAACTTTTGCTCAAGTAGTTGAATTTTCAATGTAAAAAGATTAATTTTCAACAAAATAGTTAAACCTTCAACCAAAGAGATGAATTTTCAACTAAAAATATAACTCTGAAAAAAAAATGATTTTTTAACAAAGTGATTTAACCAAATCTTTCACATAAAATAGTTGAATACTCAAGCAAAGAAGAATAATTTTTAACCAAAAAGTTTCATTTTCATAAAAAAAAAAGAAATTTCTACCAAAGCGGATGAATTTACAAATCAAAAAGATAAATTTGAAAAAAAAGTTGAATTTTCTGTTAACAAAGATTTTAGTTGACTTTTCACGACCAAAATATGAATTTTTTAACCAAGAAATAAGTTTCTACGAAAAAAATTGAATTTTTCATCCAAAAAGACGAATTTTTTCAACCAAAAGGGATGAATTTTTAACGAAATAGTTGAATTCTCTACCAAATATTTGAATTTTTATTCAAGAAAGATGAAATTTGTACTAAAACAGATGAATTTTTATTTAAAAAGGACACATTTTTTTCAAAGTTGAGCTTTCATCCAGAAAAGCTTTCAGTTCATTTTTAACACCAAAATATGAATTTTAAACAAAAAGTAAATTTTCTACGAAATAGTTAAATTTTCAACAAAACAGTAGAATTTTCAACCAAAAGTATGACTTTTTAACAAAAGAGATTTATTTTCAACCAAACAGTTGTATTTTTATCCAAGAAAGATGAAATTTCTCTTAAAACAGATGAATTTTTAATTAAAAAAAAAAAAAATTAAAAAAAAATAGTTGAATTTTCATCCAGAAAAGATTTAAGTTCTCTTTCCAACACCAATACATTAAATTTAACCAAAAAGTAAATTTTCTATAAAATAGTTAAATTTTCAACAAAACAGCAGAATTTTCAACCAAAAAGTATGACTTTTCAACAAAATTTTAAAATTTTCAACCAAACAGTTGCATTTTTGTCCAAGAAAAAGGAAAATTCTACTAAAACAGATGAATTTTTAAATCAAAAAGACAAATTTTCAAAAAAAGAGTTGAATTTTCATCCAAAAGGACTTCAAGACTTTTCTACAGAAAAATACAAATGTTAAACAAAAAGTAAATTTTCTAGGAAATAGTTGAATTTTCAACAAGACAGTTGCATTTTTATCCAAGAAAGATGAAATTTCTCTTAAAACAGAAGAATTTTTAATTTAAAAAAAAAAAAATTTTTAAAAAATAGTTGAATTTTCATCCAGAAAAGATTTCAGTTCTCTTTTCAACACCAAAACATTAAATTTAACCAAAAAGTACATTTTCTACAAAATAGTTAAATTTTCAACAAAACAGCAGAATTTTCAACCAAAAAGTATGACTTTTCAACAAGATTGTTAAATTTTCAACCAAACAGTTGCATTTTTGTCCAAGAAAAATGAAAATTCTACTAAAACAGGTGAATTTTTAAATCAAAAAGACAAATTTTCAAAAAAAGAGTTGAATTTCCATCCAAAAGGACTTCAATAGACTTTTCTACAGAAAAATACAAATTTTAAACAAAAAGTAAAGTTTCTAGGAAATGGTTGAATTTTCAACAAAACAGTTGCATTTTGTCAAAGAAAGATGACTTATCAGCAACAAAATATGAATTTTAAACAAAAGGTTAATATTATACGGAAGGAGTTTAATTTTTAACCCAAAAAGACGAATTTTGAACCAAACAGTTGAATTTGCAAAAAAATGATGTCTTTTTAAGAAAATTGTTAAATTTTCAACCAAATAATAAAATTTATAACTAAAAAGATAATCTTCAGGAGAAAGTTTTTGCGAACTTGCAAAAATTACGTACATGAGTGAAGGACCCCCGATCGTAAAAAATTATAAAAATTAATATCACCCCCCCCCCCCCCCCCCCTTGAGCTGTTACGTAATTTAAGTACGGTCCCTAAATCGAATTTAACCTGAACATTTATTTTCACAATTAGCCATAGAATAC
>CAKNYM010050911.1:159114-169988 GCA_932195095.1 Andricus curvator
AAAAAAACCGCAACTTTCTAGCAATTATCTAAGAAAAGATAATTATAAACAATAAAAATTAATAAAAACAATAATAAATTGTTTGAAAAATGCATGTAAACATTTAATTATCACTAAAAAGTAGTAATTTATGTAATAGAAACAATTTGTATTAAAAATATCGCAAAAAAATCATCATTAGCGCCAGAAACTCGCAAAACCCAATTTTTCACTTATGGGTTTTTTTGGGACCCTATGAAACAGACTTATGGAGCTGAAATTTAAAAAGTACGTATTCATTTGTATTTTATGGCTAATTTATGAAGAGGAATATTGACGATTCTGAATTAAATTTACAAAAACATCTTTTTGACTTATGGGAAATACGTGTTGAACTTCATGGGGCTTGTGGGACCCCTAAATTCATTTTTTTTCAACGAAAAAAAAGCATTAATTTTTTTGTGGATTCGAACAAATTTGCGGGAATCTGCAAATCCTCAACTATAGTATTTTTGGTCTTACATATTTTTTATCTGTATTTAATATAAGGCCCAAAAACACGAATTTTTCTTTACCGATTATTTATATTTATTTGGGCCTAGAGTCTAAAACTATATGCTTGAAAATTTAAAACATGACTATGTCCTTATTTCTCTTCTGTATCAAATAAAGTCTTGACCCTTTCGTAATATAAAAATAATATTTGAAGGGTCACGGGGAAAAACTATCAGAGTCCATTTTTGTAAATTATCCACAAGAGCGATTTAAAAGTTTCGATCGTTTATATAGGATCCACAAATATAAAAGAAGGTGATCAATTATATATTCTTGTTCTTAAACTCTTTATTTAAAACTAAAAAATGGAAACGACAAATTTTTAATTTATCAATTAATATTAAGGGAAATAGAAAGAATGGTATTTGATCGATATTCCCTGTTATATCTGCAGTACACTTAACTAGAATCGATTTTTTTTTCTAGTTTTATTGTGATTTTGAAGCACATGCGCAGCACTCTCTTAAAATGAACCACTAAGATTCACTGGTTGAAATAGCCAAAAATGGGACACTGGTATCACCTCAGTGAAATTTTCACTGACAGTCAGTGAAATATTACTGAATCAAAGTGAACTTCTCCCTGATTGCCAATAATTCAGTAAAAGCAAGATCTATATTTAACGATTGAGAAATTTCACTGTCAATCAGTGATATTTCACTGCTTTACAGTGAAATTTTTACTGCAGTGATACCAGTGATACCTTCAAAAATATCGATATTTTCGATATTTCGACATTGGTCTTGCATCAGTTCAAACACTGCTGGACTCTAATCTTTGTTGCAAGGTGCATGTACTTGCAGGTGGATAACAATTATATTATAATTATATTCTAATGAATATGTCTCTTTTTCAGTGTGTGATAAATTTTTAAAAGATTTTACTTATATAAAATATTAAAGAGCTGGAACCGCAGAGGACGGAAACTTCAGGAGTCTTCGCAATTTCGCAGTGTCTTCAGAATCTGGATGTAAGTTTGATATTTTAAATTAAATTTTTTTTTAATTGTGTAGGTGACTCAAAAAACATCAGCTTTAAAAAAGTTTAGGTGGTCCTTCATATTTCGGTTCCAAGTCATGAAAAAATATTACTGTATAAGTTTGAGACAAATCGTATATTTAGAACTCCCCAAACGGCGTTAAAGCTTTTATTATTTTTAGGCGAGTATTAGTCACCTTTATTCACATTTTAGCTTAAATTAGTCCCTTTTCCACTTTTTTCAAGTACATTAGTGCTTGAAAATATCTTACTTACCTTACGTAAGTTTTTTTTAAGTCCGCGAATCACTAAAAACAAGTATTTAATTTTTATTTAATATAAATATAAATAATCTTTTCAAACAACTGTTTATCACCTATTATTTTTTTTTAAACAAAATGTCCAGTTTCTAACCTAATATTTGAAAATTATTAAAAATGAACTTCAATATTTATTTAAACTGTTATTCTTTAATCTATAAATGATCGAAATTCCTAATTATCGAAGGGTCTTTCCCCTTTTTCCCGTATTTCCAGAATTGAAAATTCAAATTGAAAGTTAATTATTTTCGTTTCTTCTTTATTCATAATGTGTCCCCTAAGGGACACATTATGAATGAATTTTTACTTATGCTATTACATAACCATTACTTACAAAACTTTACGCTTCTAATTTAAGCGACTTCCGTTTCCTTTTTCTTTTTTGCCATTTTTTCGCATCCATTCTTTCTCATTTGCTCCCCTAACACCCCCAAACTCCTTCATCTACTCTTCCCCCAAACCATCCTCCCCTAGAATCTTTACCACATTCTGTTGCCAGCTTCCTTTATCTTCCATTCCTCTCCTACATCCTTCCCATACATGCTCCCATGTTTCCTCTTCCCATTCACAGATTCTGCACTTCCTGTTCTCTTTCTTTTCCCAATACATACCTGCCTTACCTCGTTTCCCAGTCTAAAGCTTGCTATTCTGGTCCATCTTTTCTCGCCCCATCCCTTTTCTAAATACTTTGGTACTCCTTCCTTTTTTATCGTCTTATACCATTTATTATATTTTGATTCCTCAATCATCCCCCATATTTCTATTAATTGTCTTTCCCTCTCCTTTTTTTCCGCTTCTTCATAGTTGACTCTAGTCCCGTCTTCTATATCTCTAGCCTTAAAGAACTCCCTCCTTTCTTCTTCCCATCTCGTTAATTCCATCGCCCTCCCTCTCCTTTCTTCTGCCTTCATCAAACACTTTCCCGCTAACTCCCTTCCCTTTCTCTTTCTCAGCTTCATCTCCAAATTCCATGCCCCTTTTCCCGCTCTAGTACTTAATTTATCCCTTTGCGCTTCTTCTCTCACCACATATCCCGGTGTCCTCCAGTCTACCCCTATCGTCCACCTTATATACCTTTCTTGTAAACTCTCAATCTCTTTCCTTTCTTTCCATCCCCATATCTCTGCTTCATAACCTAATACCGGCCATACCAGCGTATCAAATAACCACATTCTCTTTTTCAAATTTTTTTAAACCTTCTTTTTCCTATTCCCCATATCTGTCTTATTACCCCTGCTGCTTTTTTATCCTTTCTCTTATATGAGCTCTGTGATCTCCATTTGTTTGCAAGGTATATCCCAAATACTTAAACTCTTTTACTTCTTCTAATTTTATTCCCTTCCATCTCCCCGTCAATTCTTTCTTTCTTCCCCCTCCTTTTCTAAACCTCATTATCTTTGTCTTTTCTGCATTTAAATTCAACTTTTTTCCATCTAAGTATTTCTCTAATCCTGTAATTAAGCCCGACATCCCTTCTGCATCCTCTGCCATCAACACTATATCGTCTGCGTATGCCAGTGTATATAATATATATCTTTTCGTTCCCTATCCTAACTCCTCCCCACCCTTTTCTCTTCATTTCTTCTTCCAATTCTGATATTAATATATTAAATAAAAGTGGGCTCAGAGGACATCCTTGCCTTACTCCTCTCACCAACCAGAAACTATCTCCTACTTGCTCTCCTACCTTTACCTTGCTTTTTGTCTCTCTAAAAATTTTCGATACCCTCTTTATTAATCCCTCTCATATCCCCTTTTTCAACATAACTTTTTCTATCTCGCCTCAGAACATATATATTTTCCATCACCAACATCCCTTTTCTAAACCCTATCTGATTCGGTGGCTCTATCCTTTTCTCCGCAACTTCTTTTTTTAACCTCTCCGATAAAACAGTCACATATACTTTATACAGTGTTGGCATTAGTTTCACTCCTCTATAATCTTTAACCTCCTCCCCTTTGCCTTTCTTCACTATTGGTATCGCTACTCCTTCTTTCCATAACTCTGGCCACCCCTCTCCTCTCCATACTCTATTGCACATTATCCATGCCCATTCCTTTAATTCTGTCCCCCCATATTGCCTTTCCATCTTTCATTATCCCTAATACCTTCAATATTTCCTACCTTGTAAGTAGATAAGTAAGGCCGGTTCTGGACCAAGATTCCTACCTTACCGACATCGAGAAGCTTCTAACCTGTAGTGGTTCATGTCCGTGCTAAGCTTCTAGAACATTCTCGATGGGTCCTTGATGACGTCACAGATAATATTGCGCAATTGTGCCAGCTGAATTTCAAGTAACAACAGGTTCAAGGTTATTTCTTATCTGAAGAATGTCGCGTAAATACTTTCAAGGTTACATTTTGCATTGTCCAGGCAATTTCTACTGCGTAATATAGTTATTGCAAGAAAAACAAGGATGATTTATTGCTTCCTACGAGATAACATATTTATTTAATGCGCCAAAAGGTGCAGGTGTATAGACGAAATTTGATACTGAGGGCTATGCATGACATCCTGTTTTGTCTATAAATTTAATTTATTGCTTCCTTATAGATAACATATTCAACTGAAAAATTCCTGCCTTTATTTAGTGTGCAAATAATTCGTGAGAAACATTCTTCTGCAGTCTAGAACCTTCGATAACTCAAAGAGGTAGATATATTACTATTAGAGAACATTCTTGATGACTGTATCAAATTAAACTGCGCAATTTCTGAAAAGCATTTTTTAGTAAATAAGTTCAAGGTTATTTTCAATGACGCATTACATTTTGCGTTGCAAAAAATTATATTCCAAAAACGTGTCGATTATAATGTAGAACGTTCTAGAACTCAAGGATAAAAAGGGAGATAAAAAAAATTAGAAATACAAAAAATATTTTGAGTCAATTGAATAATATAGGTAAAAAAGTGTCTGAAGGATTCCTTATGGTAGGTCATATGTTCGGGATCCTTATCGCTTTATTCTGGTATTGAGTAGCGAGCGAGGACTAGAGAGAGATAACGTCCAGACTTGTTTAGACGTTTTGATTTCAGAAGCATTCATGAATCGACAGTCGCAAGCTGCATACGTTTCATTAGACTCTGCTTTCGTTCTCTAGAGATCAGTTCTTTTTACTGCTCGCAAAAGTTCGCTTTCTTAGTCGACCCGCACAGTTTGATATTCATTCTTTTGCCATATGCTAGGTCCAGTCAACCTCTCGATGTGTTACATGAAATAAGATACTGCAAAACAATTTCAAGACTTAAGAGAGATAATACAGCGTGCATTTTATTCCAAGCTTTTTCACACGTGCTTTAACTTATATATATTAAGAGTGCACTGTCCGAGACTTATCGCTTCTTAACGACACATGATATGATGTCACATAACTTTTTTATTCACAGATATATGCTCGTTTTTCATCATCTTTTTCATCTCTTATTTAGGAAGGGCAGTTTTGCCTATTACACGTTGAAGATTTAAATTTATAAGAAAAATAACCTAAATACAAAGCAAATATTTTGAAATTTTCAAACATCCACTAAAGCTACTGTATAATATAGTTTTATAGAAATCGAGGATGATTTATTGCTTTCCAGCTAAATAATTTAATTCTGCGGTCAAATTTTTTTCTACAATGTTGAATCGTTTTGGAACTTTGAAATAAAGAGGTAGATATATTTACTATCAGAAACCATAAAAACCTACCTTACCGATATTCTACAGCTGTAGTGCTTAGTTTCTAGAATATTCTTAATAACATCATCAACTTATACTGCGAAATTTCTGGAAAGAATTTTCGTAAACAAGTTCAAGGTTATTCTAATGACACATTGCATTTTGCGTTGCAAAAAATTATATTCCAAACGTGTCGATTATAATGTAGAATCTTCCAGAACTTTGTTGCATCATATGATGCAATATCTGGCAACATTGTGCAAAAGTCTCCAGAAAAATGGTAGAGGGGGTAAGCGTCTATAAAAAGAGCTATGTGCTTAGTTTCTAGAATATTCCTGATGACATCATCAAACTATACTGCGCCATTTTTTGTAAACAAGTTCAAGGTTATTTTCAATGACACATTACATTTTGCGTTGCAAAAAATTATATCCCAACGTGTTGATTATAATGTAGAATCTTCTAGAACTCAAGGATAAAGAGGAAGATAAAAAAATTAAAATTAAAAAATATTTCAAGCCAATCGAATAATATAGGTAAAAGAGTATCTAAAGGAATAAAGCATTTCTTCGAGTAAGGTCATATGCTCGGGATTCTTATTGCTTTATTCTAGTATCGAGTAGCGAGCGAGGACTCGAGATAATGTTCAGATGTGTTTAAACGTTTTGATTTTAGAAAACATTTGATGCACTGACCGTGTCTGCATAAATTTCATTAGTCCCTGTTTTCGTTCTCTAGAGATCACTTGTTTTTACTGCTCATAAAAGTTTGATTCCATAGTCAACCCACAACGTTTGATAAATAATCATTCTTTTGTCATATGCTAGGTCCGTCAACCTCTCGACGTGTTACATGAAATAAGATACTGCAAACAATTTCGAGGCTCGAAAGAGAGATAATACAGAATGCATTTTATTCCAGGCTTACTCACTTATTTGGAAAGGCCAGTTTTGCCTAATACACGTTGAAAATTAAAAATAAATGTATAAAAAACAAGCTAAATACAAAATAAATATAATCAAATATTTCGAAATTTTCAATCATTCACTAAAGCTACTGTATTAGTAGATGGGTAAAGCTGGGTTCTGAACTAAAAAGTAAGATGAAGTCTGGATACGCATTAAAAGACGGACTTTGGATCTCACTTTTGAGCCACTTTTACAAGACGGACTCTGGATATATATTCTAAGAGGGTCCTGATGACATCAAAGAATAATATTGCGCAATTCTGAATTCATACAGCTTCAAGGTTATTTCTTATCTAAAGAATGTCGCGTAGATACTTTTAAGGTTATATTTTGCATTGTCCTGACAATTTATACAGCGTCATATAGTTATTGCAAGAAAAACAAGGATGATTTATTGCTTCCTTATAGATAACATATTCAACTAAAAATTCCTGTCTAGCAGTCTAGAAAAACTTCTAGAACTTTAAGATATATTATTAGAGAACATTTTACAGTTAAAGTGGTTCATGTCCGTGCTAAGTTTCTGAAATATTTTGATAACATCATCCTGAATTCCTACCTTACCAACATTGATACAAGAGAGGTACTGAACCAGGGAGACAGAACCACTTTTTCACGAGAGGGCTACTGAGCCAAATCTATGTATTTAGATGCAAGATATTGGATCACTAATACAAGAGGGTTACTGAGTCACTTTTCCAAAAGGAAGGTGCATCTCTACTTTACCGACATCAAGACCATTCCACAGATGGTCACAAAATAATATTGCGCAATTGTAAGTGCCAAATTTGTCTAAGCAGCTTTTCTAGAAAAAGTTTCAAAAACATTCTACATGTAGTTTCATAATAATAATAATCTGAGGATATATAATAATGCATAATTATTCAATGTGTGTTCGGTTTATTGGAAGAGCTTGCTGAATGGACACTACTGAAAGACAGTTGAATTAATGTATATATTAAAAGAATAGTGGTTTGTTCGATAATGGCTTTTCAGTGAAAATTGTATGATCAATGAAATAATATTCATATTTGAAAATGTTCAGGATATGTAAGGAAGATTAATAGCAGAGATGGTAATACATATATGTATAGAGAAGAATTCTGATTTATGAATACAAATGCATATATTGCTTTCCACGAAAGAAAAAGGAGAAGGAACTCATTTTTTAAAAATATTTTACTCTTATTATATCATACGTAACAATAAAAATGATGAATATACCATAGAAAAAGTATAAATCCAACCAAGACAAAGAAGCATCCAAATAAGTGCTGGAACGAGAGCTGATATGACAATTTGGAGGAGTTAGGTGAATGTTTATTACAACAGAAACGAAGTTTTTCTATTCAAACTAACATTTATCACATCACCTCATTGGTTTAAACATAAACGTCAATGGGTTTTAAATACAGAGGAAGCTGTTTCAAGAAAGTCCACGAAACACCTTCTTATGATGAAGAAAAGAAAGGATAAATAATAATATGAGTGAAGTATGTGCAAGAGAGAACCATGTGATATAATTTACTTATAAGCTATAGACTAAATTAATTTTTATATTCTAAAAAATCAACTCCCAATAAAGTGACAGCAAGGTATGAAGCATGTGTGTATGTGTAAGCTAGAGAGAGAGAAAGAGAGAGAGAGAGAGAGAGAGAGCTATGTATTGCAAAAAAAAAATAATTTTGTAACATTTGCAAGATTTCAGACGGCTTTGTGATTGAGCGACTCAAAAAAATAATCATAAATCTCACAGCATGCCTCTGCAAATGAATCAAACCATATACAAATTTTGCATGAATCTTGAAAAATACCAACAGATTCTTAAGAGACCTTATTACATCCAGTGGATCACAGTGAGAGATTTAGAATCTTAAATCGATATAACTCAGATCTCACATAATCTATTAGCAATTAATACCTGGCAGCCACGTAATAATTTTTTAATAATATTGATTAAACTATTTTGGGATGAAAAAAACATATAATTCGAATGCTCTTGTTAGAATTTATAAAATCAGCTACATAAATATTATAATGAACTGTGAGAAACGTTGAAATCATCTTTCGCATAATAGAGTAATCTGCTAAGAAGATTCAATTTACTTACTTGAAACATTGAAATAAAGTACCATGAATGATGAAATAAATTCAGCAACATTAAAATCTAATGCAAGAATACTGCGAATCAAACATTAAAAAATAATACAATGATCTAGTGATAACATGAACACCTACTTTCTAGAACTCTTAAATCAACATTTAGTGATATAGAAATTTAATTGAATAATACTAAAAATGCTGAATAAAGTATTGATTACGTATATTAAATAAATCCATGTAAAGTGACAAGGATTTCTGGTTAACAGAATAATGGATATACAGTTGATTCAAATGTTCCAACTTAGTAGACGAAACTTTGTTTCACTGAAACGGGAACCTGAGGTTATCAAAGATTATCATAGAGTGCGCCACCACAGGATATGCTGCTTTTTCTTGTAGTTGTAATCACGATTTCCCTGTTGAATCTTGATTTATCCTAAATCAAGTTAAATAAACTATTAAAATGTATGTGGAAGAATAGAGGACGAGAAGGATGAGCATGATGAGGATACGATAAAGAATAGAGAGTGAGGAGGAGGAGGAGGAGGAGGAGGAGGAGGAGGATACTATAAATATTACAATTAAGTCAAGTAGGTACTGAAAATATTAGATTCAATGATTATATACTCAAAATCGTCTGTTAGAGAGTTGAAAAGCTGTGTTGACCTTCCTACACTTTCTTCTTGAAAAATTTGTGTGCATATGTGGCATTTGAATGTAAAATAAAGGAGCACGTCGCCTTCCAAATAACAAGAAAAAAAAAACACTAAGGAAACTGTAGGTAATGCCTTGTTCCTGCATACTAGATGTATCGCCACTCTCGGTGCTGCCCTCTGTGCTGAGCTTGATAAATGACTATTCTCATATAATATTGACTTTATGTAAAAATCAATGATATTAAAATCTGCTTTTATATAAAAAATGTAAATTATTATTTTCTTAGAACCAGCTTTTAATTGTGGTTAAATAAATTCAGTTAAACAGATAAGGATTTCAGGTAAACAGAATCATGAACATACTGTTGATTCATCTATGTCAACTTATTAAACGAAAACTTAGTTTCATTAACAATGGGTCTTGGGTTAATAAAGATTATGTTAGAGTGCACCACTATAGGGTACGCTGCTTTTCTCATAGTTGTAACCACGTTTCTCCTGTTGAATCTTAAATTATCCAGAATTGAATAAACTATTAAAGCGTGGAAGGAGGGGACGGAATTGAGGAGGAGGGCAGAGGAGGTGGGTATGATAATGATGTAGTTAAGACAAGTAGGGACTGAAAATATTAGATTCAATGATTATATATGCACTAATCTTCTGTTATAGATGTTTTATAAGATGGTATCCTAAAAACTGCAATGAATTCAGGTGAGATAATAAAGAAAAACACACATAAATTTCAAATTAGATTCATTTATTCAACCTATTTCATTATAATAATAATAAAACGTAAAAAACTATAATTATATATATATATATATATAATATTGAATAGTAAGAAAAAAAACTCAAAATTGTTAACTATAGGAAATGTTCAACTAGTAATTGTGAATGTTAATTTAATCACATTTAACTAGTTGCTAAAAATAAATATTATTCAATAATACCAAGCTCACGCAATTCATTAACAATGGAAATAATTTCATGTACATTATTGGTGTTTCCAGCTACTAGGGCTTGTAAAAGAAAGCGCAATCTATCTACAAGTTTATTTGGATCTAACATTTCGGCTTCTGTTTTTTCTTCTATTTCATATTCAGAGGAAAGGTCACTTTGAGCATAATCCTCCTCCTCATCACCATTATCATTATCATCAGCATAATTTTGTTTGGTCACCACGGATGGAGAATTGCCATCCTGGCTAAATTCTTCTTCTGCTTGTACTTCTTGCTCCTTCACAAGCGGTTCCACTTCATCTTTAGACTTCTGAGTAATGCACGTTAGATTCTTCAGTGGAGAGAATTGTGGCTTCCAGGCTTCCTGATTAGCTTGTTTCCCGTCAGGTTTGAAAATCTTATGCTTACGATGAATTGCTTTCCTATCCTTATCAATCAACCTGTTACTGTCTTGCATTGTCCTTAGACCTCCAGGTACCTTTGCAATTTGGTGAAAGTCTCTCCCATCCTGCTTATGGTT
This sequence comes from Andricus curvator, assembly GCA_932195095.1. Lineage (NCBI taxonomy): Eukaryota > Metazoa > Arthropoda > Insecta > Hymenoptera > Cynipidae > Andricus > Andricus curvator. The sequence goes on from CAKNYM010050911.1 coordinate 169,815, forward strand.
CTTTGCTAAGCAAGAGTATTTCTCATGTCTTTTTAAATTATCGAGTCTTGAATAAGTTCTGGAACAACTTGAACATGTGTAAGTCATCTTGTCACCAACACAGTAAAAATGGCTGTTCATTCATGGAAGCTGAGTTTATATCCTCCTCCTCCTCCTCCTCCTCCTCCTCCTCCT
>CAKNYM010050911.1:174988-284736 GCA_932195095.1 Andricus curvator
TCGGTAAGGTAGGAATCTTGGTCCAGAACCGGCCTTACTTATCTACTCTTGTAATGTCCTCTTCCTCATCACTTTCTCTTCCATATTTTCCTCCTTTCCTAACTTTTCGCTCTACCCCTCCTAGCAAATCCATAAAATATTTTTTCCATTCTACCATTTCAATATCCTGTTTTTAGGGTGAGTTCTATATGTGCTGAGAGATTGAGACACTTTTTTGTCGCTTTGGCATCAATTGAAAACATTATCAGAAAAACCTGGCGTATTTTTGAATTAGGGTGATTTTATTGAACTTTTAAAATATTTGGGGGTGGCTGGGGTGAGTTTTACATGTGCTGAAGGTTTGAGACTTTATGTGTGCCCCTTTGGCATCAATTGAAATTATTATCAGCAAAAACTGGGCGGATTTTTGAATTAGGTTGGTTTTTTTGAATTTTAAAAATATTTAGGGGTAGCTTGGGTGAGTTTTATATCTGATGAGGGGTTGAAAGTGCTTTAAGAAGTTTTTAGGGTTGTACGCGACTATTTTTTGTCATAAAATAGCAGCTTTCATGCACTTAAAAATAAAATTATTTTTCGTTATTGATTAATGCGTTAGGAACTTCAGACTCATTGCTTAAGGGGTGGTAAAACATCCCCTAAAATTAGGTCAAAACATATTCTTGCTATGTACGCCTACTCCACTTATTGGAAAGTCGTTTCATACCGTAGCAGTTGAATAAAAATCTCTATTGATTTTAGTTACTAAGAAATGATGATTTACATATGTTACTTGGATGTTTAGGGTACAAAAACACCCCCAATAACATGCTGTATACCCAAAGAATCGTTGATCTTTCTAGTTTGTGGGTATGAATCTTTTGATTCGGTATGCCTGATCGTCAAAATATAAAAGTTTTAGTCAAATCTATCATAGCGTTTTTGAGGAAAAAAAACATTTTGCTAAAATAAGCATTTTTCCATCAAAATACATGTAAAAATCGAAACTTTGGACAAGTGTTTGTCTAAAAACTGTCCGTCTTCCTGACATTTTTCTTTCGAATTTTTAGTTTGCAGGTTCGAAAATACAAGAAAAATTTTTTTTTAGAATTTTTTATCATAATTTGGTGCGGGGTCCTTTGTGTTTGAAAATTTATGTTTTTTTTGTTAGATTTTAATTTTTGGAAGTTAATTAATTTAATTCAATTAAATCCTAAATAATTAAATTAATTAATTACTTGGTAGAAAATTCAACTATTTGGTTGAAAATTGATGTAATGAGTTGAAAATTCGGTTTTTTGGTAGAAAATTAATCTCGTTGGTTGAAAATTCAACTAATTGGTAGAAAATTTTCGCTTTTTGTTCAAAATGCATTTTTTTTGGGAAAAATTAATCTTCTTGGTTGAAAATTCATGTATTCGTTTGAAAATGTAATTGTTCCATAATTCAATATTTTTGATAAAATTCATTGCTTTTCTTGACTAAAAAATCTTTCTTGGTGGACAATTTTGATTTGAAAATTCATCTCTTTTTGTTGTAATTTCATCTTTTTTAGTTTAATTCAATGGTTGTTTCTTAAAAATGAAAATCTTTTCTTGGTTGAAATATCAACTATTATATTTATTATTGAGAATTCATATTTTTAGGTTCAAAATTCATCTTCTTAGCTTGAGAATTAAACTTCTCGGTCGAAAGTTGAACTGCTTTCTTAAAAATTTATTTTTTGGTCGTTTTTTAGAAAATTAGCTTTTTGAATGAAAAATCTTTTATTCCAAAAGAAAATTTAACTATTCCATTTTTGGTTAATAATTTATCTTTTTTAGTTTTAAAAATTCAACTTTTTGGTTGAAAATTGATGCAATTTGTTGAAAATTTGTCTTTTGGTAGAAGATTGATCTTCTTGGTTGTAAAATCATATTTTTGGTTGAAAATTCAACTGTTTTGTTGAAATATTCTTGGCTTGAAAATTGAACATTTTGGATGAAATTGTCTTTCTTGACTGAAAAATCTTTCTTGGTTGAAAATGCAACTATTGCTGAAAATTTGCTTTTTCGATTTGAAAATTCATCTCCTTTGGTAGATATTTGATCTTTTTTGGTTTAGTTTCAACGGTTTTTTATTTAAAATAAAAATCTTTTCTTTGTTCAAAGACAAACTATTACATTTTTGTTAAGATTTCTTCTTTTTTTGTTTGTTAATTCAACTATCCGGTCGAAACTTGAACTACTTTGGTAATTCATAAGAAATAGTAATGATTCAATTCACCAAAAAAATTCAGTCGGTGAAAATTACGTATGATGGGGGGGGGGGGGGGTCAAAACTTACGTACCCTGACAAAAGGGGGTACGTGGTTCAAAATTTTAGAAAAAGACTTCTCGTAATTTATGCACGGCCCCTTAGAATCCTGATATATTGACGTATTGTTCTCTAAATTGGTTGAAGATGAAAAACTCAACTTTTAATTCGATACTTCCTATATTTATTTTTCTACCCTCTGGTATTTATCTAAAAATGTCTTTCTCCTATACAATACATTTATTAAATTGCTTTTTAGCCCAAAACTTTTAATTATTTACATCCGTCAATATTTTGCTTGAAAAAAAATATTTCCTTTACAAAATTTTACAATTTTACTAAAATGAATTGGGGATGTTTTTAGGTTCCACAACGAAATCAGAGCTACAGGAACATCCAGATTGGTGAGTCGATTTTGAATCTCTCTTTTTCCCATCATGTCGGGGACGAAAGGTCCGAAAAGGCACTGAAACAAGTTGTAACTTATTCCTGCAGATCGCATAGTGACAAAATATTGAGATATTTAATTATAGTTAAGAATAATTTAAATTTTGTTTATGCAACTGTATAAATTAGAGTAGAACTTTGTCCTTTTTGAATAGCAAAATGTGCATTTCTTCAAATGTTGGTCCGCCTTTTGATTGTAGGACATTATAATTTTCATATTGTCCACGTCACTATGTCGATCTGTATTGTTTTTGATTGTCTTGTTAATATTTTATCTGTTACTGATTCATTTTCTATTCATGTGTATATATCTTAAAATTTATGTATACCATTTTGTTAGACATATCTCTGTAGATCTTTAATTTTTTTTTTAAATTAAGAAAAATCGAAGTAGCACCATTTTACTGGTTTGGTCTTAGAATTACAAACAAGGAAATGAATCTATAGATCTTTATTTTTTTTTTAAATTAAGAAAAATCGAAGTAGCACCATTTTACTGGTTTGGACTTAGAATTACAAACAAGGAAATGATATTAAAATTCGCTAACGGGTAGTTTAAGGCAATTAGTTTTTGAATTAAAATATATTAAACATCGGATTTCGTCGCGTCGGGCGTTTTTTATTATTAATAGTGTTTTAAATTGTTTAACAGGTGTTTTGAAATATGTTACCTATAGGTAATTTAATTTCCGGATAAGAAAGTTTGATTTAATAACTTTATAATTGTTATTAATTATGACAAATATTTTTAGTTGATCAAAGCCTTCCATTACTTTATAGCTTGCATATATTTTTGTTTAATTCGCAGACCAAATCTATATATATATATATATATATATATATATATATATATATATACAGTATTTTATACTTACAGTAAACTCTGATATTCATCTCCATGAACTTCTACTTCTTGGTTTCCATGATGAATTTGTATTTTGAGAATTTCAAAGATCAAGGAAAAAAATTAAGTAATTAAAAAAATTAAATTTCAACTAATTTCAACAGTTGCATTTTTAACAAACAAAAAAATGAAATTACTACCCAGAAAGTTTAATTTTCAAGCAAAAATGGAAAAGTTACATTTTCATTTTAAGAAATTAATTTAAACAAGGTATTTTTCAACAATATAGTAAAATTTGCAACCAAAAGGATGAATTTTTGACTAAAGTGATAAATTTCTAACTGGAATAGTTAAGTTTTCAGCCAAAAAAATTATTTAAAAAAAAAAAATAATTTTTAACCGGTGATGAATTTTTCAAGGAATCTGTATTATCATCAGAGAATAGCAGAAAATATTTCACGTATTTTCAGACTAGATGGAGCTATGAAAGAAAAATTATTTTGAATCATTTTTTTCTAAAAAAAAGATCTCCTTTCGCTCCGCTGGAAATCAAACCACAGAACTACTGATTTCCGCTCATGTGCTTTCCCATTAAGCTACTAGAGAGATCGAGAGAAGAAACTTTTTTCAGAAATACACGCAATATTTTGCTAGATGGTACAAATAAAATTTTTCAAGGAATCTGTATTATCATTAGAGAATAACAGAAAATATTCAACGTCTTTTTAGACTAGATGGAGCTATGAAAGAAAAATTATTGTAAATAATTTGTTTGTTTATAGTAAAACTTTTTTCATTAACATAATTCAAAGATGATGCGAGAATAGAAAAGATGTGTTGATTCGAGACGAATCGATTGATGTATAATATTGATACATTTTATTGGAGAGTTAAGGAAGCTACGATAATGCATAATATTTGAAAATACGGTTTTTTATAGTAAAACTTTTTTCACTAACATAATTCAAAATTGATGCAAGAACGGAAAAGATTCCTTGATTTGAAACAAATCGATTGATCTATAACATTAATACACTTTATTGAAGATTAAGGAACTTCTGCTCATTTATAATATTTCAAACATCTGTTCCAAACGGAAAAACTTTTTTCATCGACATAATTCAAAGTTGACGCATGAATAGAAAAGACTTTTTGATCATAAATTTTCAAATAGAATAATTCTGATATTTGTAAAGAAATCATAAAGCTGGGAAAGGGATAGGGTGCGACACAACTTTTTCCTTCCCTTTTCCAGCTCGAAAAATTATCATTTCGAATACAAAATTTGAGTTGTCTGATTTGTCTTTTGCTTTAAAAATTGTTATGTAGTATTTTGTAATTTTGTGAATTTCTATTTTTAAATTGATTAAAATGAAGACTTTGGTTTGTCTATTATTAAAAAAATAACTAATGCTTCCTCTATGAGAAAGCAAATACATTTGCTAACAAAATTTTCAACAAAATAGTTGAATCCTCAACTAAAAAAGATTAATTTTTCATAAAATGCATTTTGCATTGTTATTAAAAATAGATGAAATTTCTACTAAAATGGATGAATGTTTAAACCAAAAAGAGGAATATTTAAAAAAAAAGTTGAATTTTTAAGAAAACAGTTGTATTTTTAAACAAATAGTTGAACTTTCAACGAATTTTCAACAAAATAAATGAATTTTCAAACAAATAGTTGAAATTTCAACTAAAAAAGATTAATCTTCAACCAAAATAGAAAAACTTGAAAATAACGAATTTTCAACAAATAAAGATTTTTCAGTCAAGGAGCAAAAAAAGTTCTTCCAAACTGTTTAATTTTCAAGCCAAAAAGGTAAATTTTCTACAAAATAGTTGCATTTTCGAACCGAAAATATGAATATAAAAAAATTAAACTTCAACCAAAAACAGTTCTATTTTAAACCTACAAAGATTAATTCTCAGCAAAAAATGTAATAGTTGACACCCTAACTAAAAATAAAATAACGTGAAAAATAAATTTTAAAACAAAAGAAGGAATTTTCAACCAAAAATGTAAAAGTTAAATTTTCAGTAAAAAAAATAATAAAAAAATACGAATTCTCAACAAATAAAGATTTTTTAGTCAAGGAACGAAAAAATCTTTATTTGTTGAGAATTCGTATTTTTTTTATTAATTTTTTTACGTTCAACAGAACGTTCAAACCACAAGATGAATTTTCTATAAAACAGTTGAATTTTCAACCCGGAAAGATTAATTTTTAAACAGGAAAAAATTAATTTCCTACCAAAACTAGAAGTTACATTTTCAGTAAAAAGTGAATTCTAATTTTTTGATTAAACTTTTAATTTCAACCAAAAAATAAGACATTTCTACAAAAAAATGAATTTTCAAACATAACGATTAATTTTCTACCAGAAAGGACGAATTTTTAAACAAATAGTTGATTTTTCAACTAAGAAAGATCAATTTTCAACAAATAATGATTTTTCAGTCAAGTAACAAAAAAAACTTAACTCACATTTTGGAACTTTCGAGACACAACTGACACAAGACGAATTTTCTATAAAACAATTGAATTTTCAACCTGAAAAAATGAATTTTCAAAAAAAAAAAAAAACTGGAATGATGAATCTTCACCTGAAAAAGTTGTATTTTCAGTGAAAAAAAATCATTTTCGACCATAAAAAGGTGAATTTCCAACGAACAATGTAATAATGAATATTCAATCATAAAATATTTTTATTTTTATTCAGCAACAGTTAAATTCAACAAAAAGACGAATTCTTAACAAAATAGTTGAAGTTTCAAAAAAATATAATATTTCTACTAAAATAGTTGGAATTTTTAACCCAAAAGGACGAATCATCAACATAACATAACAGTTGAATTTTCAACAAAATAATACAATTTTTAAATAAAAATATAATCTTCAGGAGGAAGCAACTGAAAAAGAAGAAATAGGACAATAAATTACTAACAATAATATTGTATCAGTGTGGCCGGAAAAATTCATTTTCAAAATTCCCTCATTTTCCCTGCCCAATTTTTCATTTTCGCTGACCACTAGTATCCAAAGATCCATATCCATAATCTTGCAAACATTTTTAACATAGAATCTTTGATAAACGAAACAAAACAAATGCAAATTTAAATTAAAAAATTTCATATTTATCATCCATTATTATATATATTCTTTTTTTTTTGGGTATAAGATTCAAATATTTTGGTAGAAAATTCAACTGTTTACTTATAAATTAACTTTTTTGTTGAAAATTTAATTCTTGTTGAAAATTCGTCTTTTTGGTTTGAAAATCATAGAAACCTATTTGGTTGAAAAATAACTTTTTTTTTGAAAATAACTGAATTATCAGATGGTTGGATTTACCAGGATATATCAGAAAGTGTAACTATTTGGTTGAAAAGTAACTTTTTTTCGTTGAAAATTCATCCTTTTGGCTGGGAAATTCAAGTCTTTTCTTCGAAAGTGTTCTTTTTGGTTTGAAAATCTATTTCTTCCGGTAAAAAAATTTCATCTTTTTTGGTTAAAAATACAACTGTTTCGTTGAAAAATGTGACTGAAAAATCTTTCCTGGTTGAAAATTCAACGCTTCTGTTGAAAATTTATCTTTTTGGTATGAAAATTCAACTATTTTGTTGAAAATGCAATATTTCTACTTGAAATATTAGGAATTTAAAGCGTTTCAAATTGAACAAAAAGAGTTTTGTCCGAAATTGGAAACATTTTATGCCCTGATACTCAAAATTATTACCTGAATTTCAGAATGGAGTTTTAAATCTAGAGAAATTATACTGAATTTAATCGAACCATTTTTAAGGTATAACCATTAAAAGCATTCTTTTCTAAAGTCATGCAAATAGTATTTTCAACTATTTTTATCAGTCAAAAGTTATTATTTTCATACTAACGTGAAACGGGGGAATAGAATTTCTTGAATTAAATACGTGATTTCAATTTGAAACTCAATATAAAAAATCATTATCATTAGATGATGAAAATAAAGTCAACGAAACAAGTATTCTAAATGACTCTAAGTGATTCTAAGTGACACACAATTTGAATTTTATTCCAAATACTTATTATTGTTGATTTGCTGAACTATATTGTGTTTTTTATTTACTTTAACTAATGCCTACTTCGTTTTAAATTACATTTTTATTAATTATCGTCTTAGTTATTTTGATTTTTAAATTATAAAATTAAGGAATTGAAAAAGTAACTTTTTTTTAGGTATCTTGAAGTTATTTTATCTACTAACTGTAATTAGTTACTCAAAAAAAGTAACTAACCCAACACTGATAAAAATGCATCTTTCAAAATCCCTGACTTTTCCCTGACCTACAAACACCCTGACTAGTAAATGACCCTAATAAATGACGCGATTATATTTAAACAAGATTGTAAATAAAAAGACAAGGTGTTTATTTGTCAATATAGATATATATTTGCATACATGCGTATATATACACACATATATATGTATATTTCTTCACAGCATTATTAGCGACGATACAGAATTTTACAGAGGCGAAAACAAAAAGAAATTATCGTGTAGTTTGTTAATACATTAATCACATTAGATTATTACATTACGGAGAGTTTTTCCGTCAAGTTACATTAATTGCATTTTAATGTAAAAAAAATGGAAATGTCTTTTTATGGGCTTGATCCGAGACCCGACGAGGCCTTAACAAAGCATAGTCTACCTAAAGTGCCTGTACGTTGTATCATCATAACACACAGGAATCCACGCTATCCGTGGAATTACAAAAGAACGTCAAACAAAAACAACCGGTACAAGTTTTGTGCCGTACAAACGTAAGCCTAAGTTTGATTTTTCGTATATCTTTCCGCGGTACGAGTTGTACTCTTCACCGCCGGACGAAAGTTTTAAACAAGGCAAGGGACGCAATGGGCAAGAGAATCAACCAATATTTACAGAAAACATTCTCTTCCCTCTGACCAAATTTCGCTCCCTATCAACATGATCTGATCTCGTCCTTTGAGCATGTCTCGAAAGAAGCTAACGAGCCTTTATGGATATTACATATCCATTTGCTCTCTTAAATACAAAAAGAAAAAGAAAAAATAGTTCAGACTTCTCGTCCGAGGAATGAGAGGAGCGGAGAGAAAACGACGGCATTAAATAATACTCTATAAATATGCAAATATAGTATAAACACTTACACTTTCTAGCATTAATAATATTACAGTTTATAAAAATGAGTAAATCTAGGCAACCTAAACTTATCGATACGAATCGAACGAATTAATATTGTTAAATTTAACAACGCTGCCGAGGCTCGCAGACCCCTTACCGCAAAGTCGATGTCAAATTTTGATGTTCAAATTACCCCCGACTGACTTCGCGAAAATTGCTCTGCGATGCTCCACCTCGCCTTTTCTTGTTAATCGCAGTTTCACTGTAAAAATACGCCTTCGAGTAGAAACAATTCTTTAAAACAATTAAACGCCAAATTTTCTTTCACTGGTTCTGTGAAATTTGACTGGCGACGATGCTAATAAAACTCGAATCTGCCCGATTATTTTGCTTCTATAATAAATAATATATGCTTTATAAAGCTCGCAGTGACTGCTTTCGTTTCTTCTCTTTTTACAACATTATCCTCACAAACTCTTCAGTACAATTAACGAGATTCTTATAAAGTACTCTTCATAAATTATGCCTCGGTGTATTTATACATAAATAATGTCTCTTAAGATTTAGTTCTTAAGATTTACTTACATCGTAAAATCAGCCTAATCGTCGCAACGTTTTTCTGGGAAAAAACGAGGGAATGAGTGGGAAACGAGCGTAACAACGATGCAACGCGTAAAAGGCGTTACATCTGGATAGAAAATCTGACGTTTATACCGATTATGTTTCGAGCATCGAATTTTTTTTAGTGTTATTCGTTAAAGATTATGTCTAAAATCTTATCGACTGTACAGTTATGCAAAGCGTGACTATCTTCTCCCTTTTAAATTTCGGGATTCCGCAAGGAATTAATGTTATAAGTAGGTTATAATCGGAAAGGCGCCCGCTGTTCAATTGGCGTGGGCTTTCCTTTTCGTGGAATGGGCGTCGATACGGAGGAGTCTGAAGCACCGGAGGGTTTCCTCTGCAGCTTCGATGACGGAGGTAGAGGCGTGCTGGTTCCACTGGATGATGTCTTTGTTCTAAAATAGCCAAAATTTTTGAATTAGTACGAGTATTTGATTGTTTTTATTTAAAACAATTAAAACATATTGAAAATTCCGACGTCGTAAAGAACGTAGGAAACTACGACGGAAATTACGTCGGAAAGTGCGTCTGAAACTGCGTAGGACAATGCGTCGGCAACTGCGCAGGACAATACGTCGGCAACTTCGTAGGACAGTGCGTCGGCATACGGCAACTGCGTAGGACAGTGCGTCGATAACTGCGCAGGATAATGCGTCGGCAACTGCGCAGGACAATACGACGGCAACTTCGTAGGACAGTGCGTCGACAACTGCGCAGGAAAATGCGTCGGAAACTGCGTGGGACAGTGCGTCGTAAACGGCGTAAGAAAGTGCGTCCGCAACTGCGCAGGATAATGCGTCGGCACCTGCACAGGACAATACGTCGGCAACTTCGTAGGAAAGTGCGTCGGCAACTGCGCAGGATAATGCGTCGGCAACTTCGTAGGACAGTGTAAGAAAGTGCGTCGGCAACTGCGCAGGATAATGCGTCGGAAACTGCGCAGGACAATGCGTCGGCAACTGCGTAAGAAAGTGCGTCGGCAACTTCGTAGGATAGTACGTCAAAAACTGCATAGCACTGTGTAGGACAGTGCGTCGAATCCGATGTAATTTACGACGTAGTATCCTGTGTAATTTCCTACGTAGTTTAGAACGTGGGATCCTACGTTTTAACCGACGAAATGTACAACGTAGTGTCCTGTATAGTTTCCTATGTAGTTTACGACGTAGTGTCCTCTGTAGTTTCCAGCGTAATTTACGACGTCGGAATTTCCAATAGGCCAACGTACAAGGAGAGTTAAGGATTTGTTCCAAATCACAATTTTTGTACGACTCCGGCAATAACAAGTATAATAAAGTATCTAATAAGGGAGCCAACGAATAATTTATTTTATATTTGGATCCTATTGGACCCTACCAAAATTCAGTAATTTGCAGTTTAAAGAAGCTCAACATAGGATAATTGACAATTTCAGGCCTCACAGTCCTATGGAATTAAAAATAGGGTACAAAGGGTACTTTTTTCATACTCATAGGGGTTCATTATGCTTGACGAGACTTACACTTTTTGTATAAAAATCGGGCATGATTTTTGAATAAATGTTTTAATATTATTTCCTTTTTTTTATAAAATGAATTTTTTTGCAAATTTTTATGAAAAAATAGTTTTTCTATAATTTTAAGAATGAAAGTAATATGACTGAAAATGTAATTTTTAATATAAAACATTATTTTCAATTGAAAAATTTTTAAATTAACAAAAAATTTATTTCAACAATGTTTTTTACAGTCGAAAATTTTCTTACTTTCGCTTCTTACCGATATTTTGGAAATCGCTTAATTTTAGAATTTAAGTGAGAATTTAGATTGTTTACTTATTTTCAAAATTCTGGTTAAAAATTCAAATGTTTTGTAGAAAATTCGTAGCTTTGGCTTGAAAATTCAACAATTTGGTAGAAAATTGAACTCTTTGATTGGAAATTTATGTATTTTATTGGAAATTGGTATTTTTTCTCTTTAGTTTTAATTGAAATATTTTTTTATTGAAACATAAGCTATTAAATTTGTTGAAAATTCAACTGATTGGTTGCAAATTAACTTTTTTGTTGAAAATTCATATTCTCGGGTTGAAAACTGTTTTTTTTTTTTAATTGAAAATTAATGAATTTGATTGAAAATTCATCTTTTTAGGTTGAAAATTCAACTCCCTGGTTGTAAATTGAACTACTTTCTTAAAAGATCATTTTTTGGTTGAAGATTCATAATTTTGGTTGAAAATGCTTTTTTTGCTCAAAAGTTATTTTGAACTGAAATTTTAAACTATTTTGTTGAAAATTCAATTGATTGATTGTAAATTAACTTTTATGTTGAAAACTCACATTCTCGGGTTGAAAATTTAACTTTTTTATAGAAAATTCGTCTTTTTTTACTAGAAAATTCAAGAATTTGGTATAAAATTCAACTATTTGGTACAAAATTAATTTGTTTTCTAGAAAACTCGTTTATTTATTGAAAATTAATTTTGCTCAATAGAAACTTAACTGCTCCATTTTTGGTTAAAAATTAATCTTTTTGGGTTTAAAAATTCAACTATTTAGTTAAAAAATTCTAGAAATAAAAAAAAATTTCAACTAAAAATTCATCAAATAAAATTTGGACTAACATGACATTAGTTATTCAAAGTATTTAGTTGAAAATATATGTAATTTGTTAAAAATTCGTCTTTTTTGGTAGAAAATTATTCTTCGTTGAAAATTCTTCTCTTTGGTTAAAAATGTAACGATTTTGATGAAAATTCGTTTCATTTTTGGTTAAAAATTGATGTTTTTAACTAAAATTTAACTATCCATTTTTTGTTGAAAATTAATTTTTTTTTTAGTTAAAAATTCAGCTATTTGCTTAAAATTTCATATATTTTGTTGAAAATTCTTCTTTTATGGTAGAACATTAATCTTCTTGGTTTAAAAGTAAACTAATTGGTTAAAAATGGATGTATTTTGTTCAGAATTCATATTTTCGGGTATAAAATTAATGTTCTTGGTTGAAAATTCATAATTTTGTTTGACGATTTAATTATTTGGTTAAACATTCAACTGTTTTGTTGAAAGCTCATGTTTTTGGCTTGAAAAATTAAACATTTTTAATGCAATTTTTTTTCTTTATTGACTGGAAAAATCTTTCCTGATTGAAAATTCGTCTTTTTGTTTTGGAAATAGTGTATTTAGTGTCAAATATAGGATATAGGGTCCGTTCAGCGAGGCCTGAAATTTGGAAACTTGGGGGAAACCTTCCTACAGTGGATAATGCAACCTACATTGGACAATCATTAATTCACGGCGAAAATATACGTAAAATAATTAATTTTAAATTTAATTTATTAACACATATCATACCTTAACTACTAATTAAGTGAAATTCATTTTTTACATAAATTAATATTTTTAATTAATCATTATTCACTGTAGGCTGTATTATCACTGTAGAGAGGTTCCCCTTACATAAATTGCAGTAATTTAAGGGTTTCAAAAATTAGATTATTTCGAATTGAGGATTTTTGAGTGCCAAATACAAAATAAATCATTATTCTAGAATAACCATGACGTACAATAATTGCAATGACATTCTCCTTTTGCACAAACAAATTCGACAAGTAGAGGGAAAAGGCAGGGGAAGACGAATAACTGGTTCGTGGAATAAAAAGCACATAAGCTAGAGGTGAAATTTTGGTAATAAGATGATCACCAAAAAAAATAAACGAGGTCTTTGATCTCGAAGTATTTTTATTAGCAATTACTCCGAATTTCCAAAATTAACGATAGTATTTTCACACCTCTAATGACGAAACACTGACCAGAGATGAATAACTTTTACCTATTTTGCTTGATAGCCAGTGGAATATTAGTTGTTGAGTTCGTGCGGGCAGAACTGCTCCTGGCATTGCGGAAAAATATGGTTAGGCACTGTACTAGTGATTTGTAGAAAAGTTTTGTGAAGAAGCATAATTTACAAAAAGCTACTTGAAAACTAATAATTAAAATGAAATAATATTTTAATAATATACAAAAGTTCTTGCATTGGCGGAAACGGAATTCTCTTTTAAAAGAAACTTATATATGATTTGATCTTGTCGATTAAAATTCTGTTCAAGTTTGAGAATTCACAAAATTAAAAAAGATTTCACAAATTACGATATGTACAGATTGTAGTTAATCAGAAAAGTTTTTATTATAGAGTAGATGCAAGCAGTAAGCAGATAAAAAAATGGGTTATTTTAGTGCAAATCTAAAACTAAAAAAATTGACAAGTGCAACTCACACACATTTTTCAAACAACGCATACGTTTAATTAAAATATGAAAAATTGATATTTTTCAATTGATAAAAAAACTCTAGATAATTTTAAGAACTACATAAAAGTGATATTCTTTTCAAAGTCAGGGTGGCCGTTTAAATCAAAGAAAAAATTCCGGTCAATTCCAGTTTTTTTTGGTTCGTTTTTTCACGGTGAATAAAATTAAAAAGTTTCAACTCTTAAAGCTAAACATTTTTTCATTTGAAATAATAAGAACTGAATTCTAAATGAAAGCACTCAAAGTGGAACTCTTGAATTTTAAATTTTTAAAATTGAAGTTTAAAAATTTGCTAAGTCAAAAATGTTGTATTAAAATGCTCAATAATTTACAGATATACGTACAGAATGGAAGATATTAACAGTTTTGCAATTACACAATTTTAAATTAAATGTAGTTAAGCTGCAAAATCAAAAAAATTTAATTTTTATGAATTGTACACTTTATCCACGTTATCATTGTCAATGCTCTAAATTGAAGAATGAATCAATAAATTTATAAGTTTTAAAAATTATATAATTTTAAGCATTTTTAAGCTTGAAACATAAAAAATTGATCGATGAAAAATGATATTTTTAAACTGAACGCTTTTTAAATTAGAAGACAAATTATTTCAATTTCAATAATTTTTAAATTGTTATTTGTACATAAAAATTTGTTTTTGTTTTTAAATATTTCTAAATATCCTCTTTAAATTATTTTAAAAAAATAATAATAATTTCAAATCTTTCCAGGAATATCAAGAATCTACATTTAGTTAAAAAAAATTTGAAATCTTTTCAAATTTTAAATTACTTTTTGAAATTTTTCCTACATTTAAAAAAATGTTAGTCCTGCAAAATTTTACAAATTTACTTGAAATCTTCCAGATTCTTTTTCGACAATTTTGGAAATTTTTAAAAATATTTTTAAATATTCTGCTAAAATTAATTTGTCAACCAAAATATAATTTTCAATTTTTCTAGAAATCTTAAGATATTTTTTTATTCTTATGAAACTTTTCACAATTCTTGAAAAGTGGTTAAATTTTTATGTATATAATAAAATTGGTTTTCGTTTTGAAATATTTTAAAATATTGTCTTAAAATTATTTTTTCAAATTTTTCCACGAAAATAAAAAAAATGGTTTATTATATTCAAACCTTTCAAAATCGTTACATAGCTTCAAATTTTTTTCATTTCAAAATCTTTAAGAATCTACATTTTGTTTTCAATTTATTGAAATTTTCTAAAATTTTAAATAACTTTTTGAAATTTTTTCAAAAATTTGTTATATATTTTACAATTATTCGAATTTTTTCTAATTTTTTTAATCCTGCAAAATTGAAAAAATTCTATTAAAATCTTCCAAGTTCTTTTTTTAAGATGCTGGAAATCTTTTAAAATCTTTTTAAATATTCTGTAAAAATTAATTTTTTAACAACAAAAAAACTTTTTAATTTTTCTAGGAATCTTAAGAAATTTTTTTCATTCTTATAAAAACATTTCACAATTCTTAAAAAGTTATTAAATTGTTATTTATACAACAAAATTTGTTTTTGTTTTAAAATATTTTGAAATATTCTGTTAAAATTATTATTTTAAAATAAGAAGAATTTCAAATTTATCCACGAAAATCAAGAAAATTGGTTTATCATATTAAAACATTTCAAAATGCTTACCATAGCTTCAAAATTTTATTTCAAAAACCTTCAAAAATCTACATTTTGTTTTTAATTTTTTGAAATCTTCAAATTTAAAATTATTTTTGAAATTTTTTTAAAAATTTTTAACATTTTATAAAATTAATCGCATTTTCCTTTTCTTTTTAATTTTGCAAAATTAACAAAAATTGCCTTAAAATCTTCCAGATGCTTTTTTGACAATCTTGGAAATTTTTAAATAGTTTGCTAAAATTAATTTTTAATAATTTTCCTAGGAATCTTTAAAAAAATATTCTTATGAAACCTTTTATAATTCTTAAAAAGCTTCTACATTTTTGTTCAAAATCTGCAAAAATTTACATTTTATTTTAAATTATTTGAAATCATTTCAAGTTTTAAATTAATTTTGAATCTTTTCAAAACCTTTATATATCTTTTCAAATTACTCGAATTTTTTCTAAATGAATAAGTGTTCAATTCTTATTTATAGAAACAAAATTCAACAATCTTACTTAAAAATTAAAGTTTTTAAATTAGAATGATTAAAATTGTAACGCTCAAAGTTTAAATTTAGCTCTTTAAAATTTTAAATTTAAAATTTTATGAATAAAATTCATAAAAATTCAAGACATAGTTAAAAAAAATTAAAAAAAACTAATTAAATAATTCTTCTTTTTCTCAAATTACAAATTGTTATTACCATTTAAAGATGTTAACGTCCGAGTTTAAAATTTTTTAATTAATACAAATTTCGATGTTAAACCGATTACTTCAGACTATATGCATTTTTCCACTTTGACAAATGTACCATTTTTGACAAACGTAATTTTAATCTAATTAAATTTTGGAAGATGTTATATTACCATTTAAAGATGTTGAAATCTTGAGTTTTTAGATTTTTAATTAATAAAAATTTCGATGTTAAACCGATTACTTACTCTTGTTCTTCAAAATTTATTTGTCCGGAATAATCGGTTTCAAATCGAAATTTTTATTAATTAAAAATTTAAAAACTTGGACGTAACAAATGGTAATAACATCTTCCAAAATTTAATTACATTAAAATCACGTTGATCAAAAATGGTACATTTGTCGAAGTGGAGAAATGCGTACAGTATACCCCTGTAAGAAAGGTAGCTATGAAGAATTCGAGAGAAAAAAATTTGGACCACCCTATTAAGCATACTCAAAAACTTTGAAATTGAAAAACTTTTGATTTTAGAACATAGCAAAACCATGCAAACAATGAAAGAAAAACACAATGACAGCGATAAAAGCCACAAGCAAACCATCCGCATACCCATTGGAGTCAGTAGAAATTGTAGAATGATTGCTTTGTGTAGAATGAGTCGAAAAATTGCTGGTCGTAGATAGAGGGGATTTTATTTCCGGTCCGACATAGACAGGAATCCTAGAGCGGCTAAACCATTACCACCATAAGATCAATTTCAAATTTTTTCAGGGATTTATACTCGATTGCAGGAAAAGGATAAAGAGAAACCAGTTCTAAATCTTCATCTTCAAAGATTTACATAAACGGATATGCGAGAAAAGAGATAACGAAACAAGAACACAAACCATAAAATTAAGTACTAAATTAGAAAAACGAAAATAATAAAAAAATTTACACAAAACCCATAAACCACACCTTCACCAACGTTATGTTGAAGCTAAACTATTAGTTGCGTCCAGATTTACAGGGTGTCTACTCAAATCCTGGAGAAAAATTCGCTTACAATTCCAAGTTTTTTCCAGGTATTTCTAGATTTTTCCAGGTATAATTTTTTGTAGAAAATGTGTATTTTTGGCTTGAAATTTCAACCATTTGGTTGAAAATTCAAATTTTTGGTTGAAAATTCATATTTGCGGATCGAAAGTTCAACTGCTTTGTACAAAATTCCTCTTTTTAGCTTGAAGATTCAACAATTTGGTAGAAAATTAAACTATTTGTTTTCAAATTAACTTGTTTATGGCAAATTTATATTTTTGTGCTGAAAATTCAACAATATTGTTGATTATTTTGTTTACTGAAAAATCTTTCTTAGTTGAAAATACAACTCTTTTGTTGAAAATTCGTCTTTTTGGTTTAAAAATGTATCTCTTTTTGGTTAAAAATGCAACTTTTTTTGAGAAAATGAATTTTATTGTTGAAATTTCAACTATTTGGCTGAAAATTACCTTTTTTGTTGAAAAAATTATATTTTCGGATACAAAATTCAACTGTTTTCTAGAAAATTCGTCTTTTTAGCTTGAAAATTCAACAATTTGGTAGAAAATTAAACTATTCTTTTTCAAATTAACTTTTTTGTTGAAAATTCAACTGTTTTATAGAAAAATCGTATTTTTAGCTTTAAAATTCAACAATTTAGTAGAAAATGAAACTATTTGGTTGCAAATTAACTTGTTTATTGAAAATTCATATTTTTGTGTTGAAAATTCAACAATATTGTTGATTTTTTCTTGATTACTGAAAAATCTTTCTTAGTTGAAAATACAACTCTTTTGTTGAAAATTCGTCTTTTTGGTTTAAAAATTTATCTCTTTTCGCTGAAATTTCATCTCTTTTTGGTTAAAAATGCAACTTTTTTTGAGAAAATGAATTTTATTGTTAAAATTTCACCTTTTTGGCTAAAAATTAACTTTTTTATTAAAAAAAATTATATTTTCGGGTATAAAATTCAACTGTTTTCTAGAAAATTCGCCTTTTTAGCTTGAAAATTCAACAATTTGGTACAAAATTAAACTATTTGTTTGAAAATTAACTTTTTTGTTGAAAATTCAACTGTTTTGTAGAAAGTTCGTATTTTTATAGCTTAAAAATTCAAAAATTTGGTAGAAAATTGAACCATTTGGTCGCATCTTAGCTTTTTCGTTGAAAATTCATATTTGGGGTTAAAAATTCAACTGTTTTGTAGATAATTCGTCTTTTTGGCTTGAAATTTTAACAGTTTGTTGGGAAATTCAACAATTTGGTTGAATATGAACTTTTTTGTTGAAATTAAGTATTTTGTTGCAATTTTTTTTAGTTCATAATTCAACTATTTAGTTGAAAATTTATGTTTTTGTAGAAAACTCATCTTTTTTTTGTACAAATTTAACCTTTTTTGGTTAACAATGCAACTCTGATTTAATTCAACTGTTTTTTATTTAAAATTTTAATAATTTTTGGCTGAAATGTCAATCATTACATTTTTCGTTGAAAATTCTTAATTTTTTTTTTAAATGCAATTGTTTGGTTGAAAGTGGTACTGCTTTGTTAAAAATTAATTTTTTAGTTGAAGATTCACCTTTTTCGGTAAGAAAATCAGTCTTCTGTTTAATTTAATTAATCAATAAATAATTAAATTAATAATACTTTTACAAATATTCCCTGACTTAAAAAAAAATCCCCTGACATTGCCAGGTTTTTCTAGGCATATAAAAATTCCCTGATAGTTCCAGGTTTTTCAGGTGAGTAGACACCCTGGATTTAAATAAATTTTCACACCAGAATCCAAAGCTATTGTTACGTAGCATCTTTCTAAAACCTGATTCCCGATGAGAATTTTATTTGCGAATTTTGAAGGAAAAATCTGAATAGAATTTCATATGGGAATCAGGAACTAATTGATTTTTGCAGCAATTTTTATCAAAATGGTTAATTTTGCTTTACCTAATTGGTGTTCCGACACCAGACAGGGTTGGTATACTCGAGGCTCTATGGATCGAGCCAAACCTAGAAAATGTTTTTGGATGCGGTGTTATCGATTTAATCGTTTTAATATTAGAGCTTCTATATTATGGTTTTCTACTGCATTTCAATTATTATTGGCTCAGTACTGTTACTTTCTTAGCTTACCTAAATGTTATTTGAACCAGGATGGCCGCAAAACTTCATTTTAAAAATTACCTCACTTTTTCCTGACTAAATTTTTATTTTCCGTAACTATTAATATTTAAAGTCCAAAATTTTAATCTCGTTTTCAATATAGAATGTTTTATAAATGGAATAAAACATTTTTATTTAAATTTCTAAATTTTGAATTTATTATTCTCGACGCTGTCACAGATTAATTTACATGAAAAAAGTGAAAAATTGACATATTGACCCAAAAAGTGACTAATATGCCTAAATAATGTCACAAATGTTATATTGAATTGAAAATAATTCAAAATAATTAGATTTATAAAACTTCAAGAAACAATTCAAATTAAATTCAAAAGAATTCAAATGAATTGGAAAAAATTCCATCGATTTCAGTCAAATTGGAGTGAATTTAGAGGAATTTAAGGAAAAAGAGAAGAATTCGATAAAAATTCATAAAAATTCAAGACGTAGTTTAAAAAAATTCAATTGAATTGAAAACAATTCAAAATATGAAAATATTAATTGAATTCAATAAGTTTGAAATGAGTTTAGTAAAAGTCAAGGGAATTCAAAAGAATTTGATGAAATACATGAAAATTAAAGGTGATTTGAAAAAACTTCAAGATGAATTAAACAAAACCTTTAAAAATTGAAACAAATCTATTGAATTGAGTAGAATTGAGTGAATTTAAAAGAATTTAAAAGAATTCAGGATAAATTAATAAGAATTCAGGGGAATTCAAAATGAATTCAAATGAATTGCAAAAAATAATTGAAAATCTCTTAAAAACTTTGAAACCCTATACGATTACACTTTAACCGTGAAAGTATTCCTTTATCGTTTAAAGGAAATTCCTCTGAGTGTACAAAATCTCTCACTTCCTGTGCATAAATTCTTTGAAATCCATTGAAATATTATAAAATCTCGTGAATTCTATAAAATCTGATATTTTCTGAATTTTTGGAAAATGTATGAAAATACCTTGAAAGCTTTTAAAATCTCTTGGAATTTTTAAAAATATCCTAAAACATTATAGGACCTGTAAAACCATTCCATATGTTCCGAAATTTAAGGACATTTTTTACAGCCGCATGAAAATGTTTTCATATCCCTTAAAATTATTGAAATCCTTGGAAATCGATTGGAATTTTTTTAATCTCATGAAAATTTCCTTTGGAATCTTTTAAAATACCCTAAAATAATTTAAATCCTTCAAAATCTCTTCAAATTATTGAAATCAATAAAACATTCATTGAGATATTTTAAAATACCCTAAAATCTTTACAATCCTTTGAAATTTCTTTAACTTATTAAAAATTAATTTAAAATTCTTTGTAATTTTTTTAAATCCCCTAAAATATTTCAAATTCTTTGAAATCTTTTGAAATCCCTTGAAAATTTTTAAAGCTCTGGAAAATTTTTGGAATCTTTTAAAATACCCTAAAATATTTGAAATCCTTTTTCAATCCCATTTAATTACTGAAATAAATTCAATATTCCTCGGAATCTTTAAAAATACTCTACAATGTTTCAAATCACTTGCAACTTTTTAAAGATCTTGCAAATTTCTTGAAATTTAAAAAAATACCCTAAAATCTTTAAAATCCTTTCAAATTCCTTTAAATTAATTTAAAATCCCTTAGAATCTCTTAAAGTACCCTAAAATCTTTAAAATACTTTGAAATTCCTTTAATTTATTTAAAATTAATAAAAAATTCATTGGAATCTTTTTCAAATTCACTAAAATATTCCAAATCCTTCGACATGTTTTGAAATCCCTTAAAACTTTTTGAAACTCTTGAATATGCCTTGGAATTTTTTAAATACTCGAAAATATTTAAAATCCTTTGCAATCCCGTTAAATTACTGATATCAATTTAAAAATCCTTAGAATCTTTTAAAATTCCATAAAACATTCCAAATCCTTTAAAATATTTTAAAATCCCTTGAAACTTTTTAAAGCTCTTGAAAATTCCTTGGAATCTTTTAAAATACCCTACAATATTTCAAATTCTTTGAAATTCCATTAAATTACTGCAATCAATTCCAAATTTATTTGAATCTTTTAAAATACCCTTACATATTTCAGGAGAATTCAAAAATAGGTATAGACCTATTATATATATAGACTGAATTCAATAGTTTATTACTTATTATTATTTGTACTTATTACATTATTTTTATTACTTTATCTTAAAAAAGCGATTTGACAAAAAAAAGTTTGTGGCAATTCTGATTATTCTTGACAGTTACTTAAAGTGCTTCTTCCAGAAATTCCCTGACTTTTGCCATTTTTTTTTCAAAATCCCTGACTTTCCCTGACCAGTAAAATTCCCTGATATTTCCCTGATTTCCAGGTTTTCCCTCACTTGCGGCCACCCTGTTTTGACTAAAGTTGGCATATTTAGTGGATTGGATAACTGAATAACTCGTTGTGAGAACCAAAGTTAATAAACAACAAATCAGAAACTAAAATCCAACTAATCAAAAATAAAATTCAAAAATAAAATTCAAAAAGATGACTAAACTAGCAGTCGACAAAAGCGATTATGTATTAGCTAATTGTAGGGGTAACCTCCCTACACTGGATAATGCCACCCACAGTGGATAATCACTATTTGAAAATACTAACGTATCTAAAACAATTAATTCAATTTAATTAAAAGTTAAGACACTATACGTGTTAGTAAATCGAAATTAAAATTGATTATTTTTCTTTCATTTGTGCTCTTAATTAATGATTATTCACTGTAGGTTGTATTATCCACTCTAGGGAGGTTTCCCCTAAATGTTATTCTTCAGCTGCAATCGATTTATTTATTAATCACCTCACAAGAGGTGTAGTTAAATTGTTATGCAGTTAATAAAACTCATCTAAATCTCGATTCACTTGTGGGAAATTTTTAAGTCTTTTTTTAAAGGTAAGTGTTTAACGAACCTTGAAGCTGATCCGCTTGCGGGACTAACAAGTCCTGTGGGTGTACGCGGCCGTGAACTGGAACCATTCATGGGAGTTCCTAATCTCTTTCCAGAGATGCTATTGTGTCGACTTGAAGTTGGAGTATTACCACTTGTTCCGACAGTTCTCCTAGGGATGCGGCTTGGTGTTCCAGAATCATCTGCAAAAAATTATTTAAAAATTACTAGGGAAGTAAAAAATATCAAGAATGTTGCTCCAACGCTATGGGGCAATTTATTTCAAAATTGCCATGCCTCGGACTCACTTTAGAGATCGAAATTAGTTTTTAAATAAATAGTAATTTTAAAAAATAGTGGCAAGATAGTGCAATTAAATTTTTCAAGTATTCAAAATGAGCTTCAATGTTATTCTTTAGTCCATAAACTATCGAACTTCCTATTTATTTATCACAGGCTTTACAGTCTTTCCCCTTTTTCTCATTTTTCCGCACTTAAATTCCAACTGAATTAATAGAACCCAAAAAGAAAATCCAACTATTTTTGGTTAACAGTTATTTCTTTTCAGTTAAAAAGTCTGTTATTAAATTTCTGGTTAAAAACTCATCATTTTCATTAAAAATGTTATTATTTGGTTTAAAATTGAATATTATTTTGTTGAAAATTCTACAATTTTGTTAGAAAGTCATACTTCTTGTTTGAAAATTCAACTGTTGTGTTAAAGACTCGTCTTTTTGGCTTACAAATTCAAAAATTTGATTGAGATTTTTTTTCATTCTTGACTAACAAATTTAAAAAAAATGAAAATTCCACCATTTTGTTGAAAATTCATCTTTTAGGTTAAAAAATTCATCTCTTTCTGTAGAAATGTCACGTTTTTGGTTAAAAATAAAACATTCGGGTTAAAAATTAATCTGTTTCATTCGAAAATTAATTTTATTATTGAAAATTCACATTTCCGGGTTGAAAATTCAACTGTTTTGCAGAAAAATCGTAGTTTCGGTTCAAAAATTCTACAATTTTGTAGAAAATGTAACTGTTTGGTGGAAAATTTATGTATATTGTTGAAACTTCGTATTTTTTTTTGTAGAAAATCAATTTTTTTGTTTAAAAATCAAGTATTTTTTTGAAAATTCGTCTTTGGTGGTTAAATCCAACTGTTATTGACCTTTTTTATTGAAAAGTTTTTTTTTAAATTAAAATTCAACTATTTTGTTGAAAATTCAACTTATTGGTTGTAAATTAACTTTTTTGTTGAAAATTCATATTTTCGGATTGAAAATTCAACTGTTTTATAGAAACTTTGTCCTTTTGGCTTGAAAATTCAACAACCTAATATTATAATCAACTATAAGGTACAAAATTAAAGTGTTAAGTAGAAAAATCGTCTCTGCATTGAAAATTAATTCTCCTCAATGAAAATTTATCGACTCCATTTTTTGTTCAAAATTGATCTTTTTTTTTGGTTTGAAATTGATCCTTTTTTTTGGTTTGAAAATTCTACTATTTAGTTGAAAAGGGCTAGGAACGAAAAAAATTTTAACTGAAAATTAATCAAATAAAATTTGGACTAACATCACATTCATTTCTCAAAGTATTTAGTTGAAATTTTATGTATTTTGTTGAAAATTCGTCTTTTTTGATAGAAAACCAATTTCTTTGGTTAAAAATCAGGTATTTTCTTGAAAATTCTTTTTTGTTGATTAAATCAACATGTTTTTTATTTTTTATCAATTTTTTTTATAAATATAAATTATTACATTTTTTTTGAAAATGTATCTTTTTAGGTTCAAACTCAAGTAAAAAAATAAAATTTTTCGTCAGATGACATCTTTGCTGTTTTTTCAAAAGATATTGTTTTTAATTGACCCAAGTATTATAACTGTAAAGAAGATTTTTTTATTGGCATTAGGGTCGATAATATTTATTTGTTTTGTGTTCTGCAATTCATTTTTAAAGATATATTTATTTTTAAATAAAATGAAAATTAGATTTTTTATGTTTTTCTTTATAGATACAAATTTTCAATTGAAAAACTTAAAATTGTGCAATTCCAAAAACTGGAATCATATATAGCAATCTTGTTTTGTATTATTTGTTTTAATTTTTAATTTTCAACATAATATCTTAAAATTGTCTGATTTTTATTTAAGTATTTTTTTAAATGAATCATTTCAAATCGAAAAATATTTGATTGGAAAATTTCAAGAATGAATAATAATTCAAATTCAGATCAAAATTAAACTATCTGAAAATGATACCTCAGTGATTGAATAATTTTTTTAATTTTGAGTGGTTACAATTTTAGAGTTCTGAATTTTTATGTTGAACGCTAAATTGTCAATTATTCCCTTTCATAAATTTTAATTTTGCAGTTAAAACTGAAATTGTTGAATTTTGAAAAATATAATTAACAATTTGAAAATATTTAATTTTTAAACGATCAAAATTTACTTAAAATAATCAAAATTGTAAAGGGTTTCAGTATAAAAAAGTTTTTTATTCTGGGTGACTAACATTTTTTTCAGTTTTAAATGAAGTTCAGATTCGTTTAATTTTCAACGTTCCGTAGTAGACATTTTTTCATTTTTAATGCTTCTCATTATTTATAATTAATTTTTTTTAAAAGACTTTTTGAAAATAATTCAGTTTTCAAGGTTTATAATTGAAAATTGTTCCTTTTTGGGCGTTCGAAATGACGGCGAACTTACTTTTTGATCTTATAAAAACTTGTTTATTTATAATTTTTTTATTTAGTAACAATTGTAAATTCTAGAATTTCAGAAGCTTTGACTTTGAAACATACAATTGAATCTTAAACTTCAAATTGCCAAATTTTATTCGCTTCGAATTAAAAATGATTTAAATTCAAAAGTTTTCAATTTTAAATCATTCAATTTTAAACACTTTTAATTAGAAATAATAAAATTTCAATTCCATTGTATCTTAAATGATCCAATTTTCTAAATTCAAATCTGAAATCATTCAATTAAAAAAAAAATTGTTCAATTTTGATCGACTTGATCTAATGTTTTCTGAATCTAATGTTTTTTGAACGTTTTCAATTCAAAATTTGTCAATATATATTTTTTAAATTCCAAAACACTTTCAATTAAAAATGACTATTGTTTCAAAAAAATTTTAAACTTAATGTTTAAAAATTTGTTCAATAATGGATTTTTAAAATGTTGATATTTTTAATGTTATGGAATAAAAAACCAGGAAGTTAGAATAATAAATTCGAACTTACCGGTGCTATCTAGCGACTGTGAAGATCCATATCGACTGCCCTGTCTGGAAGCTGGTCTGCTACCAGGTCGACTCGCAGGCCTTGAAGCTGGTCTCGAAGCTGGTCTGCTGGACGGACGACTTCCACCTTGAAATAAATTAAAAATTACAAAAATTCTCCAGAATAAAACTAACGAATTTGTTAAAAAGCAGTTATCTAGTCAGCTGTTAGTTACCTGGTGTTAGTGTACTTCTGTAAGACGTACTTGTCTTTCTCACTGGGGTTTTGAAAGATGTCTCATTGTCACTGAGACTATCCGGTGTTCCTGCACTTAGAGACGTTCGCGAAGCTCGTGTCGTTCCCATAGGCACGCTGCGAGCGCTTCGCTCTCTCACCTAATTCAATAAAAAATTTCCTAAATTATTAAAAATTCGTTGAACATTCGTCTAAAGCATTTCTGGCAAAAAATCTAGTTTTAACTAAAAAAGAAGCTACGTTAATACGATTTTTAATCAGTCTAAATATTGATAAATTGGACAGTCCACGAGTCGTCCTCACGAAGACGAGATCGTACACACGGTCTTGAAATATCTAAATATTGATTTAGACAAATTGAGTCTGAATTTATATTTAAAAAAGCATATTTTTTATTTGAAGATATATTTGAAGGACTAATGTTTTTTCTTGGATGTAATCAAACTGCTTGAAGAATAATTGGAAGATGTTGGGATAAGTAAAAATAAAAATACATACCCACTGCTCCTAGTAATTGATACTTTTTCTAACTAACAATAAGAATAACTTCAATTTTACTTATGGTAAAATCACAAATTCGTACAATTTACTGAATTAACTCAAAATTACTTTCCATCAAGACAGTATTCAAATAAACTACAATATTTACCATAACTAAAATCAAGTTCGGTCTAAAAGCAGCATGCAAACTTACCATAAGAAGTTGAGAGAGGTAAAGTAGCTTATGATGATTCGAAGTATCTCCGATCAACGCCACTATGCACGCATTAACATCATATCGTTATGCAATATTCCAATGACTACCATAATAACTACCAACAAATACTTTCCCCTCGAATGAATATAGAATAAATCAAAGATATTTCCATATTTGACATTTTAAAAATTCATTCGTTTGGGAACAGACAATATTTCAAATTTCCACAGCCCTCAGGTATTTAACCCTTTACCCACATATTTCCTTAAAAAACAAAGTTTCAACAAATTACTCATGCTCGGATTTTTCAAATCGAGGTGACTTTCAGGGACTAGTGACTTTCGAGGCTTCGTTGAAATCATAACATAAAAACAATTTCAAAGAAAATAAATGAATGAGATGATTCAAAAGTTTGTACAAAATTAAATAACTACGTTGATCTGCTACTGCTGCAAATGGGAAGACATCTCGGAGACTAAATTCTTAATAGGAGTCAAGCAATTCAGAATCTACAAACCATGCTTCGAAAAAAGGGGAATTATTTTCAAGAATAATTCTGAAAGCTCTAGATTCTGAAATAAAAAACCAAAAGAAATAAAACCGGACAGTCCACGACTCGTCCTCACGTCTGTTTCAGGTCGAGATCGTGCGCAAGGTATTGTGCACGAGATCGTGCGCAAGGTCTTGTGCACGAGATCGTGCGCAAGGTCTTATGAACGAAATCGTGCGCAAGGTCTTGTGGACGTCCCGTCCTGAAATCGGTATGCGGACGAGTCGTGGATCGCCCATAAAACCACCCCCATTCCTTAAGGTTCTAGGTATGCAATGCCACTCAAAATCACACATAAGACAGCAAAATAAAATACTCAGCAAGCCATTACGATGATGGCACAGCAGAAACTAGAAAGAATTTGTTATTTACCCAATGGTAAGAGGGGGCGTGCATGTGGAGAGGATACGAGCACGGAAGATCCTCCTTTTGCCTCAAACTCTCAAATATCGGCATCAGCTGGCTCATAAACTCCTCCGCTATACCACAAACCAAAAGTTTAAAACTCCCTCTTCACTGGCCAGAGTAAGTCTCCAAATTCGCGACAAAAATCCCCGGATAAAAATTCTTTCTTGCTCGTTTACACTTTTCACGTAGCGGATTTATTTACAAAGCGATACGGTATTTTTAATACAGTATTATCACATTTTCTTCTTGTATATTTCTTGAATAAATATTCCTGAATAGATATTCCTGAAATCACATCTCCTGAGGCAAATCGGACGTTGCTTTGTCCAGAAAATGGCATCCTGACCAATTGACCATTCGTCGAAGACTCACCAATTCAACCAGCCCAAAATTTGCAGACATTACGAAACTCAAAGATTAAAGAAGAAGCGCTTACTTTGAAGGAATCAAACTTGCCACTCGCTTATTACAAACATGCTCATGCGGAAATTCTCTGTATGATTCACCAAAGGACCATCACACTTTATACTTACCAAATTGCTGAAGATATTCTAGATTTGTGCTGTGCTGCTTACCAAGCTCAAGTTTCGTGTTTTTAATTGTAAATGGATCCAGAAATTGGATGAAATAGAGCAAATTTATGGTATGGGTCCCTACAATTACGTATCCAAATGTCTTGTTTGAAAAATAATGATGGTCCAGGGCTTCAACCATTTTATACAAGTTTAAAATGCCAACGTGAAATTTCTCCATTTTTTTATTGGGATTTTTAACGATTTTTTAAATTAAAAAGCTAAATTTAAAAGAAAATACAATCGAGAACTAAAATCTTGACGTTGCTCTGTTTTTATTTAAAATCTTCAAGAAATATGATGTTATATGGAAAGGAACAATGTTTGATTATTTTTTTCTTTGCACGGTCATAAATAGAAAGATAGTTACAAAAATTATTACGGTGAAATATCTTTTATCGAACAAAAGGAAAGGAAGAAAATAAATATCTTTCGAAAAATACTGAATTAAGTCTTTTGTAATTATTGTAAAGAATGCATGCAAAAAATAACAAATCAATCAAATTTTTAAATTAAAATTTAGCAGAAGTATAAAATAAGTAGAATAATAAGTATAAAATATAAAAATATTGTTGCCTAACATTTCTAAATATCTCGTAGAGAAATTCTAGGATACCGAAAAACATGAAGGCGGAGACTTTTTGTTTGTAGAATTATTTTTAATTTTAATCAACTTGTTCAAAAACTGAGTTGCATAGAAGAATTTAACTCTAACTTTTTCAACACAGCTTTTTTAAAAATCAAATCGACCAAAATGTGAACAAATAATTGGAAAAAAAGAATTCACCTCAATTTTTTTCAATTCCCCGCATTTTTTTGAGTGAACTTTTTTTAACTTTAATTCTTAAAACTTCATAAATCGAAGCATATAATTTAGGATGGGATTTTAATTTCCGCTATTTCAATTTTCCGACCGTCATTCACGATTATTTTTTTGTATCCTAGTGCTAAATTGAGGAATGTCTTCTTAAAATTTTAAATGGAGTTGCTGCACATTTTCAAATATATTTTTTTATCAGTTAAATTAAATGAGCACTAAAAATTGAAAATAATTTCTTTAGGAAAGTTTTTCAAAATGAGATTCAATATTTTTTTTTTATTTTCAAAAAGTATACTTTTTAAATTTTTCGCGGGAATATGAGGGATTATTATTGGGCCAGCGTTGAAAGTAAACAATTTTCTACCAAAAATACGAATTTTCAACTAAAAAAAATAAATTCTTAAACTAAAACAAAATAATTAAATTTTAATTTAAAACAATTTTCAACGAATTATCAACAAAATAGTTAAATTTTTAACCAAAGACATGAATTTTCAATAAAAATAGATTAGTTTTCAACTAGAATAGATACATTTTCAAACATAAATGGAATAACTACATTTTCAGTGTAAACAAAAATTTTCAGCTAAATAGTTTAATTTTCAACGACAGAAATGAATTTTCAACCAAAAATGGAATAGTTAAATTTTCAGCTAAAAAAAAATTAATTTTCGACTAAAGAAAAGAACGAATTTTCAACAAAATAGTTCAATTTTCAACGAAGTAAATGAATTGTCAACTAAATAGTTTAATTTTAATTGAAAAAAAAATTGCAATAAAAAATATACATTTTCAGCCAAAAATAGAATAGTTAAAGTTTCAGTTAAAGAATTTAATTTTCGACCAAAAAAAACATGAATTTTTTAACAAAATATGTAAATTTTCAAACAAAATATGTAAATTTTCAAACAAGAAGAATAATTTTCCATCAAAAAGACGAATTTTCGACAAAAAACATAAATTTTTATTAAAAACAATTAATTTTCAACTGAAATAAATGAATTTTCAACAGAATAGTTAAATTTTCACCCAAAATAGGTTAATTTTTAACTAAAAATGATGAATTTTCAAGCATAAGAAAAACGAATTTTCAAAACGATAATTAAATTTTAAACCAAAGAAATCATTTTTTAGCCGAAAATATGAATTTTAAACTAAGAAGATTAATTTTCTATCAAGATAGGCGAATTCAAAAAAAATACATGATGTATCACCGAAATGTTTGAATTTTCGACTAAAAAAGTCCAATTTTCAACTGAAAAAGTTTGTTTTTCAATAAAAAATGGAATAGTTTAATTTTCAGTAAATTAATTTCCCACAAAAAAACAGTTTTCACTAAAATGGTTAAATTTTTAACCAAAGAGATTTTTGAGTCATAGGAGAAAAAAATTTGCAATCAGATCATTGAATTTTTAATCCAAAAAGAAATTGTCTACAAAACAGCTTATTTTCCATCCCGAAAATACGACAGTTGTTAGTTTTTGTTATAAAAAATAGAAAACTTTTAATAGAAAAAGCAATTTTTCATTTATTAAATTTTAATTTTCGCGAAACTTTGATTGAAACAGCTAGCGCCACCTAGCGACTGGTAAACTTCCTTATTAATATGGCCGCTAGCGACTGAAGTAAACATAACCTATTTTAAATATTTATTTTTGAAAACGTGATTAAAAAGTATGGAGGAAGGCCCAAAAAGGTGTTCAAAATGCTTAGAATTTCACTAAAACCCGTATGTCGAAAATTTTTTCGCTGGATACTTCGTTATTCAATGAAGCCACTGCCATTATTCTGATTGGTTCAGCACTTTGCAGGATATGACGTTTCAAGATCACAGAGTTTGAATAGGGTTTTCGATACTTTTTTTAAAATATTTTTTTCTCAGAAATGAAGTATTCAAACAAATTTTTGAATGTACTAAAATTTCTAGAACTATATGCAGTATTTAAAAAATATACTATCCAAAATTCGTGCAACAACCCCATTTTGGTAGAAAATGAAGAGCCCTGGACCATTATTTTTTCAATCAAATTACTTTGACTGTCTTCAAGCCAGTTGGCATCAAGCTTGAAAGTCTTCTATTTTCAGAACAGAAACTTGACTTCTAGACATGCGTAGATGTGAAATTTGCTCTATTTCAGAGAGTGAAGATTGTGGAAGAAATAAAAAAAAAAGAGGTCGAAACTGATGGGACCCGAACGTGTATTTCGTGGGTAGCAATGTTACCTTGGTGATTGGTCCAGCAGAGGACATTTGCGTGCGCTGAAGAGTCGAAGTAGGGCTTGGTTTGGATCTGAACGCTGTCATAGACTGGCTAACACCATCCGCCAAAATGAAGTTTTCCCGCAGCTCAATATTTGTTCTTCCCTTGGCTACAGTGTGTTGCGTGCACGCAGTTAGTTAGGAAGGCGTTATAGGATGCCAAGGATGATAGGAGGTGCCAAATATATTTTTACAGAACAGAGACAGATAAAGGACAAAAATTTCGAGAGCACGATAATTACAAGAAGAGACCGAGAAGCAAGAAAAAAAACGGAACATATTTGACAGTCAGCGACAATAGGCAGAGGAAAAATATTTGGAATTGAAAATAGTTAGTGGTTTTTGTAGTTGGAGAAGATTGTTCAGAATTACGAAACGGAAAAGTACAAGAAAGAAATTGGAAGAAGAGTCGTGTCGATGTGTTGTGTGATATGAAGGAAAATAAAAAAGAAAACAACAAATTTAGAATGGAGTAAAATAATATAAATGATTAGAGAGCGGATCAGTGACGAACGCAGCTCGGCTCTCAAATCCCCACAACCGCAATGCGGTTCACCGCATGTGAGAGCCGAGCTGCGTTCGTCAGCTAACTTCACAGTTGCGCTAATCCGCTCTCTATAAATGATATAAATAATTAAACATAGGGAAGGTCCTAGTATTTGTTGCAAATATATCTTAATTTTCAATAAATACTAAGACTGCGAGCAACTTTCTAACACTACAAATAACACTTCACACGAAACAAAATCTATAGGAATTAATCATTTTTTTCAATTCTCTCAGAGATCGTTTCGTGATTTGGAGGATAAAGAGGGTTAGAACTCAAAATCTCTCTAAAATCCAAAACCATGCCAAATTAAACTAAATATTGCGTTCAAAACCATACCAGTTGTCGAACCAAAACCAGGATACGCAAGACTTAAGATCTAAAAGCTATTAAAACTTGTCAAAAATAATAGGTCTAAGTAAATAAAATACTTGTAGTTAAAAAAAAGTACAGTTTAATAATCATAATAAATAATAAATGTTATAAGTTTACTGTTAATGGAGTAAAATAATTAAAACACAATATTTACAAAAAATTTAATAAAACTAGTGCGAAGTCATGCAATGGAACAGGATTGTCGAAGCTGATATCTGATTGTGATTGTGCAATGATAATTTCAATGCTTTGATTCTTACATCAATTGTTATCTAACAAAATTCTTCATTTGAATTGAAACATTATTGAAAAATATTAATATTAAATATTGGTATCAAAAATACAAAGAGAGAAGCTCTTAAGATTCAAGAGACTAAATGTATCTTCTCTTTCTATCGCTCGGTTTATTAAAAGACCAATTTATTTTTAGGTACTCTAGAAAGCAATCAAAGTCGAGTGCATCTGACTAAGTAGAATATTTTCAATCAGAGCAAAAACTATTATTAAATCTGTGTTAGGTATTTTCCATTTTTAACAACTGCCACTCTCTTACTAGTGCATAGCTTGAGTTTAAGGTGACCAGATGGCTTGATCGGCGCGTTATTGAAAAAAAAACAGGGTTGCTACAAAATACCAATTTCGATATTCCCTAACTTCCCCTGACTTTTCCCTGACCGTTATTTTTTCTTTCAGGTTAAATTTTCAATCAAAGAAATGAATTGTCCACAAAAAGATGAATTTTTCACCAACAAGATTAATATTCTACCACAAAAGACGAATTTGCAACAAAATAATTAAATTTTGAACCAAAGAAATGAATTTTCAACTATAATGATGAATCTTCAATAAGAAAAATGAGAATTTTAAACGAATAATGTAATAGTTGAGGTTTCAACCAAAATGTATTTCAACTTGAAACCAAAAACAGTTAAATTCAACCCGAAAAGATGAATTTTCAACCAAGAACGACTTTTCAGTTAATAAATTTAAAAATAAATTCATCCAAAATGTTTAATTTTAACGCCAAAGAAACGATTTTTCTACAAAAGAGTTGAATTTTCAAACCGAAAATATGAATTTTCAACAAAAAAGTTAATATTCGACCAAATAATTGAATTTTCAACTTAAAAGACAAATTCTCAAAAAACAGTTGAATTTTCACCCAAAAAGATGAACTTTCTGGTTTTAAACCAAATTTTTTAATTTTGAACAAGAGAATAAAATTGTATGTTCATTCCATAAGTTTATAAATTGTACAAATAACATTTTTATTTAAATAATTGAGTACAATTCGCAATAAAGAACCCGTAATTTTCGTTCTCGGCATGAATAATCAGGACAGCGATAAAAAATTAGAGACATGTCCTGCTAACTCAGGACATCTGGTCACCCCACTTGAGTTTTTGCTCTAAACATGAATAATCAGTGCGTAAAATAAAGCTACGATTGTGAAAAATGAAATTTAGAATGTAAACGAGACAAGTTAGTCTCACCAAGCGGACACCAGCCTTCGTGTTGCTCTGGTTTATTGGGATCTGGTATTGGCATTAGAAAAACTAAATACACAAATAAAGGAATCACAAACGAAAAGGGGAAGAAAATCAAAGAAAAACATTGAAACGAATAAATGCCATTCCAAGATCATAGAATATTTTGATTGGAAAAGGAATATTTTGATGGTGAGGAGGTTGGAAGGAGGAAAAAGCAATAAATTCGATGTTAGTACAGGATTGTTCAATATTGTGACTACCTACTATTAGAAGATACTATTCCGAAAGAAGTTGACTCAATCCCCAAATATTTCTGAATTATTTTCTCGATGAAAAGTAATAATAAATGAGAATTCAGTCATCTTTTTTCAGAAAAGTGATCGTTTTCAGTAACCGAGAGGTAACCCTCACAGCAATAGGATATCCTACAATGCGAAAATTCGGATATATCTATGGGAAGTTTTTGGGACATTCAAATGTCCCAAGTAGGATATTACAAATTTATATATCTCATGTGAAACATTTGAATATCCCAGAAACGTTCCATAGATATCTCGAATATACTGTGGTAATCTAAATTTCCGCTCTGTAGGATAACTTTTAACTCCTCACTCCTTGTGGGATAGACATCCCTGGGTTAACCCTAGGATATCCTGGGACATAAACGGCACAAAATAGGATATCCTATTGCTGTAAGAGATGTAACTAAAAAAAAACCAAACCAGTGTCTAAAAAAAGTAGCTACGAGCTAAGCAAAGCAATAAAGTAGCAGACACACACTTTCAATTCTTTTTACACACTCTAGTCATTAATGATGGGCATCTGATTCATGGTTAATACATTATTTTGTTACCTCAGGAGTTGAGATCATACACACAAACACACTGACGTGTTATTTTTATTAAGAGCCCCGCACGAAAACGTTTTAATGCAAGAATTAATAACTACTATCAATATTTTGATGTGAAGCTATCGAAATGACGGTGTTTAGCGCAATACTTCTAAACTAAATCAGCGCAAATGAATGCCCATGATAGTGATAAACATTAAACTTAATAAAAATATAGAAATTAAAAACAAATTAAACTGAATTAGTACTTTGAAAAAAAAATACATTTTACGCCTCTTGGGGGGACATTTTATCCTAGTTTATTGTTTAGTTTAATATTTTATATTGAGTTCAGATTATTAATTAGCATGGTTATTGGTCGATCTCTTAATTATAAAATCTAGAACTTTCCTTATAGTGAAGATTTTGATAATATATATTCCTATCACGCATTTCGATGTTTTAAATTAGAACGAGTAGAGATGAAAAAGCATTCTTCAATTATTTATAAATTGGAAATATTGACTATAAATTTAAAAGAATGCTTGTTACTAATGGTTAGAGACCGTCCGCATATTACGTGACACTTTGAAGGAGGAATTTAACAAAATAGTTGAATTTTCAACTAAATAATTAAACTTTCAACAAAATAGTTGAATTTGTTACTAAATAGCTGAATCTTCAACAAAATAGTTGCATTTTCAACTAAAAAAGATTCATTTTGAACCCAAAATGGAATAATCAAATTTTCAGTTTAAAGAAGTACTTTAGAAAAAAGAATTTTCAACCAGTTTAGCCCAGAATTTGAATTTTTAACTGAAAACATGAATTTTAAACCAAAAAATGGAATAGTTAAATTTAAAAAAAATTAATTTTTAACCAAAAAGAATTTCAAACAAAATAGTTAACTTTTTGAATAAATAGTTCATTTTTTAACCAGGTTGTTTTTCTTACGAAATAGATGAATTTTCAACAAAAAAGTTCATTTTAAATCAAATATTTTAATTTTCTACCTAATTGTTGAATATTGAAGCCAAAAAGATCATTTTAAATCAAATATTTTAATTTTCTACCTAATTGTTGAATATTGAAGCCAAAAAGATCATTTTTTAAACAAAAAGGATGAATTCTTAACCAAGAAGATTATTTTTCGAGCAAAGAAGACGAATTTTCAACAAAATACATGAATGTTCAACTAGAAAATATCAATTTTCAATTTAAAATATCAATTTTCAATTTAAAATACCAATTTTCAATTTTCAATTTAAAATACCAATTTTCAATTTAAAATATCAATTTTCAATTAAAAATGTCAATTTCCAATTAAAAATGTAAATTTTCACCTAAAAATGGAATAGCTAGATTAATTCTCAAGCAAAAAAGGCGAATTTTCAGCAAAATAGTTCAATTATTAAACCAAAGAGATGAATCTTCAACCAAAAAAATGACTTTTCATGAAAAGAGTTCAAAATTCAAACAAATACTTGAATTTTCAACCAAAAAGTTGATTTTTTTTAACCAAGAAATTTAATTTTCTACCCAAAAAGATGAATTATCAAGAAAATATATGAATTTTCAACCAATTACTTGAATTTTTAACTAGAAAAGATAAATTTTCAACAAAAAATGGAAGTTAATTTTTCAGTTAGAAACATTAATTTTCAACCAAAAATGAAACGAATTTTTAGCAAAATTAAAAAAAAATGAATTTTCAAGAAAACAGTTCAAAAGTCAAACAAATACTTGAATTTTCAACTAAAAAGTGGATTTTCTACCAAAAAAGGCGAATTATCAAAAAGTGTTATGAATTGTCAACCAAGTATACTTGAATTTGTAACTAAAAAAGATGAACTTTCAACCAAATAGTTAAATTTTTAACTAAAAAATATAAAATTTCAACCAAAAATGGAACAGTTAAATTTTCAGTTCATAACATTAATGTTCAACTACAGTGATGAATCTTTAATGGAAAAAAATTAATTTTCCAGAAAAAAATTCAACATTCAACCAAATACTTGAATTTGCAACAAAAAAGTTCATTTTTTTTAACCAAGAAGATTAATTTTCTACCAAAAAAAGACGCATTATCAAGAAAGTATAAGAATTTTCAACTAAAAAATATACATTTTCAAACAAGTAGTCGAATTTTTAACTAAAAAAGATAAATTTTAAGCCACAACTTGAATAGTTAAATTTTCAGTTAAAAAAATTATTTTTAACGAAAAATGAAATAAATTTTCAAGAAAATAGTTAAATTGTAAACCAAAGAGATAAATCTTAAAAAAAAAAAAAAATTAGTTTATTAACAAAGAAGTTTAACTTTCAACTAATTTTTGTATTGAGTTCTATTAATTCAGTTCACAATTAAGCAAAAAACGAGAAAAAGAAGAAGTTTCTTGAAAACAGTGGAAAAAAGGAATCCTTGGAAAAAAGTTCTCAAACTTTCTTAAAATTTATCATTTGGAAACGTACCAAACCCCTTCCCAAATTGGTAACGTATTTTATGGACAGCAGTTGGAGTTAATCTGCCGTCTAAGTTGATATTTAAATTATATCTATGTTCTCAAATGAAAAAATGTCTAAAGAATTAATTGTTTAATTAACAAAAATTACTAAAAATAGCGTTACGTAATATGTGGGCGCTGCCTTAGCTCATCTCTATCTATTAAATCTAACCAGATCGGGGCAAATTTTTGCCTGATCTTGATTAATCTGAAAAATATGTAATAAAAAGAAATGGGAAACTCACCTCGGCAGGGGTCATTCTTCAAGAGGAATTCATCTAAAGCAACCCAGCCACCACCAACACGAACCATGACTGTGGATCGCAAAATTCTGACGAGACGAAGTTTTTGACTGTCGCCAAACTATAAATACAAACGAATATTATATTAGTACAATTATATAATAATTAAGCCGTTCCATAGAAAAATCACCTAAGTCGACTTAGGTTTTGGCTCAAAATAGCCGAAAAAACTTTTCAAAATGTCTTTTTAGAAACATAAAGGGATATGGGGTGGGGTTTAAAATGTTTGCATAATACAAAATACATATTTTTTAGTTTTTACAATACACATTTTTAAAAGTTTCTTTAGCTATTTTGTGCCAAAGCCCAAGTCAATTTAGATATTGGCTCAAAATTGATGAAACTTTTCAAAATGTCTTTTTACCAACCAAAAGGGACATGGAACGGGGTTTAAAATGTTTGCAGCATCCAAAATATGTTTTACACAGTTTAAAAAGTTTCTTTGGCAATTGCGTACCAAAACCGTCGACTTAGGGGTTGGCTCAAGATTGGCGAAGAAACAATTCAAAATTCTTTTGACAAACCAAAATCCAACATATGTATTTTTTAGTTTATATAGACACATTTTTAAAAGTTTCTGTGGCAATTTTGGGCCAAAACCTAAGTCAACTTAGGTGGTTTTCTAGAGAACGGCTCAATTAAAGAAGAAGAATTAAACTTTGAAAAAGTTTGAAATGAAATAAGATTCTACATACCCTGTATTTTCCTTCACCGACTTGGAAGACCCTGAATTTCTGTCTACATGTGCACAGCATGACGAGTCGTTTGACCTCGTCGTGGATTTTATCTGTGTCGTGGTAAGTTCTTCTTTCTTCCCAGTCTGGTCTCAAAGCTGCTATGAATTCCTTCCAGTCGATCAAACCTTCGCCATGACGATCGAAAAGATCAGCAACGGCTCCCATTTCCAATCGAGATGTATCGAATTCTGCAATTTTTTAAAAATATTCAATTTTGAAATTTATTTAAGTTTGAAAAACCAAGTTTTGAAAGTCACTCTTAGGTAGGTTTACGAGAGTATCTAGCGTTTCTTCGCAAACAAATTTCAGGAATTTTCCGGGTTTTCCAGAATAAAAAAATTCATTTTTACAGATACCTTTTTCTTACAGTGAAAAAATACTTTTCACGAAACATAGTAGAAATTGTAGATCTAGTGGAAATAAAAAAAGTTTCATATGAGAATGTTCTCATACATCCCCAAAATATGATTTTATGGTCAAAAAATTATTTTTTGGTGAATGTTCATTTTATCACGGTGAATATCACGAAGCTAAAATCGAAAATATTTTAAAGTTTCTCATTTTTTTTCGATTTCTTCAACTTTAACAACAATTTAATGACATTTCTTTAAATCCAATAATTTTTTTCTGTTGTTATAATCAAAATGAGTTCAACTACATGCATAATAAGCTTTTTTGGATTAGAATTTGTTGAAATTTGACTGAGTTATCGAATTTTAAGCTAATTTAGAAGCTGGATTCTAAACTACAGTCTAAAAAATGCGCAAAACTTCATTTTCAAAATTCCCTGATTTCCCCCTGACCAATTCTTCGTTTTCCCCGACAATTAATATTCAAAGACCAAAATTTTGAACTCGTAACATTTTTAAAGTAGAATCTTTTATAAACGAAATAAAACAATTTCAATTAAAAATTTAAAAACTTCATTTACTTATTTCAATAAAAAAAGGACTTTCTTATGATAAAAGATGAATTTTCAATCCAAAAGGACGAATTTTCAACAAAACAGTTGAATTTTTAACCAACTAGTTGAATTTCCAACCAAGAAGATTAATTTTCTACCAAAATAGACTACTTTTCAACAAAATACATAAATTCTCGAATAAGAAGTTGAATTTTCAACAAAAAAAGATCATCTTTCATTTTTTTTTAAATGTTAACAAAACAGTGAAATTTTAAACCAAACAGGTGAGTTGTTAGCAAAAAAGTTAATTTTCAACCAAACAGTTACAGTTTTAACCAAAAAGATTAGTTTTCTGTCAATAAAGCCGAATTTTTAACAAAAAAGACCAATTTTCCACCAAAAATGAAAAAGTTACATTTTCGAGTGAAAAATTATTTTTAAAACAGCAAAAATTGAATTTTCGACAGAATAATTAAATTTTGAACCATATGAACCTTCAACAACAACAACAAAATCTTCAACGAAGAGGTTCAACTTTTAGGCAAGTAGTTGAATTTTCAATTTAAAAAAAAATCAATTTTTAACCAAAAATTGAATAGTTACATTTTTCAGCTTAAAAAGTTAATTTTTTAACAAAAAAATGATAATTTTCAACAAAATAAATAAACTTTCAACCAGCGAGGTGACTTGTCAACAAACAAAAAAACGAATTTACAACTAAAGGGATGAATTTTCAACAAAAAACATGTTCTTTAACAAAGTGTTTCAACCTTCATCCCAGTAATTAAATTTTCAACAAAAAAAGATAAATTCTCAATGAATAGTGTAATAGTAGCTTTTTTAAACAAAAAGAACGACTTTTTAATAAAATTGTTGAATGTTCAACGAAACAATAAAATTCTTAACTAAAAACATAATCTTCAGAAGGAAGCAACTGAAAAAAAAATAAATAGAAATACAATGCAAATAAATTACTAATAAGAATATTATATCAGGGTGGTCGGAAATTCCATTTTGCCTGACCATTAATATTCAAAGGCCAGAATTGTAATCTTTTAACATCTTTAAAATTATAGAATCTTTTATAAACGGATTGAAACGATTTCAAATCAAAAAAATGACTTTCAATATATTAACAATACAAAATTTTTAATTTCAAGAAATGTAATTAAATTGTTTTTAAACTTGAAAAAAATCGGGAATAGATGAGAAACTTTGAAATATTTTCGATTTTAGCTTCGTGATTTTCCACCGTATTAAAATTAACAATCTATTGTTAAAAAGGTCTGTTTTTCTACTTTCAAACAAAACAAAAAATTGTAAATCAAATTAAAATTTGCGGGGTTATGAATTAATATATTATAACATTATAATCATTATAAAAAATTAAAAAATTAATTAATTATAATATATTTATACACATGAATCTATTAAAAACGGTTCAAGTATTTTTTTCGTTCAATAGCGAACAAGTTTAAAAACCTTTTTTTTTCTTTAAGGTAATAAAAATTCCAGGACCATGAGCAAAATTCAAGGACTTTTTCCATTTTTCCAGGATTTTCAGGATGATAGACACCCTGGCTTACAAAACTGTTAAAGATAGAATTTATTTGACGAAAATGTACTAACTGGTGTTCATAATTCCTTGGATGAAATCTTCTCGCGGAATAAGACCGTCGTTGTTTTTGTCCATCTTGCGGAAAAGATCCGTTAGACGAGATTTCTTGTGGTTCATGAATTTCAAGAACTGAGGAAATAAAAAATTATAAAGTACATCGCAACTTCAATCTGAATTATTAGATGTGGGGGAACCTCCCTACAGTGGATAATACAACCTACAGTGGATAATAATTAATTAAGAGCACAAATAAAAGCAAAAATAATTAATTTTAATTTCAATTTATTAGCACTTGTAGTGTTTTAACTTTTAATTAAATAAAATTAATTATTTAACACACATTAGTATGTTTAAATAATTATTATACGCTGTAGGTGGCACTATCCACTGTAGGGAGGTTACCCCTATATTATTAATATGAGACTGAAATCTAAATTATAAAGAAAGATAAGAACCGAAATTTGAAAACTTACCCTCTTACGCCAATCTTCCCAACTGAAGTTGGCCACACGTTCCAATTCGTCGATATAGTTAAGTTTATCCTGAAGACGACGTTGACGTTCCCATGCGAGGAACCAAACATTGCGCCATCTGTCCCAAAGAAGTTTGACTCTTGGACTTCGGAATTCAGGCTCTGCCCCTTTGCTATTGAAAATAAAATAAAATTTTAATATTTCATCTTCAGAAAATGAAGCTTGATTTAATGAATTTTCATATGTTGATGGATGATTATCATTCTCGATTCTCATTCTGAAAAATCTAACTACGAGTATCATTTTTCTGGACAAGTGCCAAACTAACAAACGTTTGAACTTAAAAGGAATCAAACTAAAAAAGACACAAAAAATTGAAAATACACTTTTAAAATATCTGAACTGGATTAGATTTAATTAGATTTGAAAAAAATTCCGGGTGGCCGTTTTAATCGAGGAAAAAATTTCCAGTCATTTGCCGGTTAGAAAAATTTTTTCACGGGCATTAAAATTGAACTATTCGGTGAAAATTTTTTTATTTGAAGTAATAAAAACAGAACTTTTATAAATAAAACATTGAAAAAAATTCTAGTTGAAAAACGTAAATCCACTTTATAAATACCAATTCTCTAAATTACAACTAACCCTCCCCTTCGATTCATATTAATAAAACTGTTAAAACTAAAACATGTCCCTCTTCCAATTCAGTACAAAATTGAAAATAAAAATTTGGCCCCCCTCTACTCAATTATTTTTTTTAAATTTGACCTCTTCCAACTTAGAAAAACAAATAATAAACAAAATTTCCACACTTCCGACTTAATGAAAATGTTCAAAACAAAAATTTTTTCTCTCCCAACTAAAAAAAATGATTGAAAATAAAAGTTCAACTCAATGAATCTGCAAAAAAGGGCCTTTTTCCAGTTCAGAAAAAAATAACAAAAATTTCGTACCTTACAACTCTATAAAAATATTGAAAATAAAAGAATGGCCTCTTCCAATTCGGGAAAAAATTAATAACCAAAATTTAATTATTTCCAACTCAAAATGATAGAAATAAAAAAAATTTCCTTCTTCCAAATCAGAACATAAGTTTTAAAATTAAACGTTCCCTCCTTAAACTAATTAAATTCTAAAAAGAAAAATGGCCTCTTCCAACTTAAAAAAAATGTTGTCCCTTCCAACTCTATAAAAATCGTAAAAAGAAAAAAATGTCCCTCTTTCAATTCAGAAAAAATAACAAGAATTTCGTCCCTTCCAAATCAATAAAAATATTTAAAATAAAAAAGGGCCTCTTCCAATTCGGAAAAAAATAAATAACCAAAATTTAATTATTTCCAACTCAATTAAAATGATAGAATGAAAAAAAAATTCCCTCTTTCAATTGAGAAAAAATAACCACAATTCTCAATAAAAATGTTAAAAATAAAAGAATGCCCTCTTCCAATTAGGAAAAAAATAAATTAAAAAAATGTTATCCCTTCCAACTCTACACAAATCTTGAAAAGAAAAAAATTTCCCTCTTTCAATTCAGAAAAAATAGCCAAAATTTCGTCCCTTCCAAATCAATAAAAATATTAAAAATAAAAGAGGTCCTCTTCCAATTCGGAAAAAAATAAATAATCAAAATTTAATTATTTCCAACTCAATTAAAATGATAGAATGAAAAAAAATTTCCCTCTTTCAAT
This sequence comes from Andricus curvator, assembly GCA_932195095.1. Taxonomy (NCBI): domain Eukaryota; kingdom Metazoa; phylum Arthropoda; class Insecta; order Hymenoptera; family Cynipidae; genus Andricus; species Andricus curvator. The sequence goes on from CAKNYM010050911.1 coordinate 217,277, forward strand.
TCAGAAAAAAACAACAATTCTCAATAAAAATGTTAAAAATAAAAGAATGCCTTCTTCCAGTAGGAAAAAAATAAATAAAAAAAATGTTATCCCTTCCAACTCAGCAAAAAATTTAAAAATGGCCTCTTCCAATCCAGAATAAGAAATTGAAAATAAAACATTCCACCCTTCAACTCAATAAAAATGCTAAAATGAAAAAAATTCCCTCTTCCAATTCGGAAAAAATTGAAAACAAAAATTTCATCCCTTCCAACTCGATAAAAATTAAAATATTAAAAATAAAAGGTTTTTTTGCCTTCCCAGTCCAGTGGCCACCCTGAAAATGGAATAAGGAAGACACTCTGTGATATTCAGTTGATTCAAAGTCCCAAAAAACACCAAAAACTCATCCTCAACCAGAATGCACAGAATAACAATGATTTCAATGAGACGAAAAAAGAATAAATGAAAAGAGTAGAACGAACCTTCCTTTCGGTGGGAAGCGCGGACCAATATGAGGCAATGAAGGATCTGGAGTTCTCTCGCGACCTGGGCTGGCTCGGCTAAACAAGAACATGCGTCACATCACTCAAAAAACACTCTCTACTCAACTCTGCACTTAAAGAGCAGCAATTTTCTTGCAGTATTTTAATTGTTTATTGTTCATTTGTACTGTATGTTTCACTTGTCGAATTATTGAAAAGAGTCTGGTAGATGCTTAGGGTGGATCCCTACAGTGGATAATAATTAATTAAAAATACTAATTTATTTACAAAAATAATAATTCCATTTCATCAATTGTTAAGACACGATAAGTGTTAATAAAATATATTTGAAATTAATTATTTTACGTATATTTTCGCTGTGAATTAATGATTATCCACTGTAGGTTGGATTATCCACTGTAGCAAGGTTTCCCCTGAATACTTCATAAAAAGTAATCAATCAAAATTCTTTTATTACTATTAAACTAAAGAATAAAACCTAATTTATAGGAAAGTATGTACCATTAGGTTGGTCTAAATTTATACCTGTAAAAATTTAAATTTCGATTTTTGGTGATCGATCCCTCCCAATTTTTTCGTTTAACGGAAAAAATTCTCGGTTTAAAAAAAAATGAAAAAAAGATGTGCTAGTTATTGACTTTTTGTAAATTAAAAAAACGTTCCAGGAATAATTTCCACACAGCCCCAAAAATTCAAAATAGCAGTTTTATGTAAAATTCATGCTAAAGATGGTATTTTAAAAAAAAATTTCAACACGAATTATTTGTATTCAATTTCTAAGTATTTCTGAACTAATTTTGAATTATGAAAACAATTATTATTTGTTAAAACTATTTTTCCCCTGTAAATCTTGAAAAGTTATTATTTTCTGGAATTAATGATACAATTAACGAATGTTGAGAGCAATATACTTTTTTTAACGATATTTGGGAATTATTTAAAAAATGTTTTCCCCTGTAAATGTTAGGAGTAATTTTTAGGTGAAAAGAGTTAATAATTAATTGTTAAGTATTTAATTATTATTTTTAATTATTTAATAATTATTTAAACAATTAATAATCATTCAGTTGAGCATTTGGATAGGAAAGGTCTACTAACTTTTCACGATTTGGAAAAAAATTATAAAAATAGAAATTTTTTAAACAATTGCAAAATATATCTTAAAAAATATTACTTTTTAAATTTATCAACGATATCATTTATCCAAAAAATAGTAACTTTTCATGATTTACTGGAAAAAAATTGTTGAAACAAATAATAATTGTTCAACCAATTGAAAATTACTTAAAAATATTTGGAAACTTGTCACTTATTGAGTAAAAATAATTAATGTTGAAAAAACTGCACTTTTTACCGAACTGTTAAAAGCTGGCTTTTGGCCATTTTTGAAATTTGTTTAAATTCTACAATTTATTAAACTTATTCAAAAATTATTTTTGCTACTTTTTGAAAATTAAAAAGAAATGTACCATACTTAATTGAACTTAATTAAAAAAATATTTAATATGTATAGATTCAGCGAAAAAATATTTTAGCTTTAAAGTTTTATTTAAATCCTGAATAGTTTAGTTTAAAATTGTTCAAATTATACTCTAGTTTTGAATAGACTATGATCCCTGTATGTTCCACTTCTTGAATTATTGAAAAAGCCCGTTAAATGCTTAAATACATACAAAAAACAATTAAAATTGTTTTATTATTATTAAAATAAATGTTTGGAAACAATTTATAGGAAAGCATCTACCATCCTCTTAATTTTCGATATTAAAATTGTTTATGTACTATTCTATGAATTCCTACTCGTGTTGAAATCATATAAAACATTTTTCTTGTAGATATCCTATAAAGAATAAATTTCTATTAATGGAGAACGAAATCTGACATCAATAAAGACAAAAAGCGACATTTTTTCTGAAATTATTATTGCTTTCAAAAACGTGTTTGTGCCTTGTTCTAATCTGTTAGTGATCATGCCTACGTGTTTAATATTTGTAGATTTTTAAAATCCCTAGTTTCATTTCGAGTTTCTTATAAATATTCTGTAAAATTCGGAATTAATTAATTAACTTTGGGGATAGGCGAATCCAAAATCCTATCTAAAAAGCAGTGTAACGATATTTCTCGAAAATCTGAATTAAAACTTTCAAAATTATTAATAGATTATTAAAAATCTCAAAGATTTACAATTTTTTAAGTTTCAGGTTATATTAACGTTTTTCACATGAAATTGGTAATTTTAAATGAAAATCTTTAGATTTCGAAGAAGAATTAAAATTCAAAACAATTTTATGTTATGCTAGTGTGTTCCACCTGAAATTCGTATTTTTGAACAAAAATAATTAGATTTAAATCCAACGATTTTTGTTTAATATAGAAGAATTTACAAGCTTGAACAATTTCGGATTATGTTAGTGTCTTTTGTCGGAAATAGATATTTCTATTTAAAAATGATTAGATTTGAAAGATTCAAAAATTTTGAACAAATTTAAGCTACGTTAACATTTTACATCGAAAATTGGTATTTAAAAAAAAATCATTATAATTTGAGCAAGATTTAGAACTTTGGAACCTTTTTAGTTTATGTTAGTGTTTTTCGTGGGAAATTGGTATTCTTAAGCCAAAATCATTATAATTTGCAAAAGGATTCAGAATATTTTACTAGGAAAATTTAATTTCAATAATATTTTAACAATTTCGGATTATGTTAGTGTTCTTTATCGGAAAAAATGGAATTTTTAGCAGTTAAACATTCAACGGTTGAAAATTGAAGAATATTGAGAATTGAAGAAAATTAAAAATAGAATTTTCAACACTTAAAAATGGAAGAATATTGTAAATTGAATTTGTAACTGTTGTAAATTCAATTTTATTCAATTTTCAACAGTTTAAAATTAAACGGTTTGAGATTCAACTTTTGATAACAAAACTGTTAAAAAATTATGAAAATTGAAAATTCCGTTTTGAACTGTTGAAAACTCCAGAAAAAAACGAATTTTGTATTAAAAACAAGTGTTAAAAATGTTATATTTACATAGTTTTACAAAAGAATTTAATAAATTAACATTTCAATCCAAACAAAATTTGAAAAAAGTAGATTTTTTCGAAAATAATATAATATAAATAAAATAATTTTTTGTTACGTTATGTTAGTGTTTTCACCGGAAATTGGTTATTTTAAATCCAAATCATTTGACTTTGACTTCAAAAATTAAACTTACAATTTTCTACAACTTTAGATTATGTCTATTTATTTCACAAAAATATTATTAATTCTGAATTTAAGTTATCAATATTCATCAATTATCAAAAATATTGTTCTTGCTTTTCTTTTTTATTATTTTAGATAGCAGATACTATGAAATACAAACATTTTTTTTTTTTATTGTTAAATTTTCTATTTGAAAAATTCTACAATAATCAGATATTTGAAAAAAATCATTTCATATTTTATATTTGCTTTAACGTTTTAACACAACTTATTTTGGATTCATGCAATCTGAATTAATGGATTAATATCGAATTTTGAAAAAATTATAAGACCCCAAATAAAAGTTTTCTCTGAAGCTTAATATTTCTAAATTCTCATTTTGCAATTTATACATCAAATGCAAAAAAAAGTGCGCGTAATGTAACTATCTACAAAACATTGACTCACAGAACAACAAATGCAAAAGTGAATTGTGTGAGAGTGGATGTGGAAAAAATGCTTGTGATGTGCTATGTGGACAGTGAAATGTGAAAGCAATGGAAAAAGTGCTATACCTTCCACGTTGCAACGGCTGGGACAGATCTCGACTTCCCTTGAAGCTAAACAATTGAATAGCAGAAAAAATTAAGAGAGATTATAAAAAGCTAATGTGGTCGATGGATAGAAAATATTATGATCTTTAACATTAATTCTTTTAATAATGAAAAAAACAAAATGTATGAAAATCATCAGTTGAAAATGAATCATAAAATGAATAGAAATACGAAATTAAATAAAAAGTTCTTTTAAAAAAATTAGTCTCGAAATGAAATTCTTTATAGAAGCAAAATGACGTCGCACCTTTGCCTACGAAGTGGTTGATGGTCATGATCACAATCTTGATGATGATCCTTACAGCTGTCCATTCGAAAAAAAGCACATGCAAACACAATTCATGAATTGCAAAAAACACAAAACGAAGGCACATAAGCAATAAAATCAAAAAATTTAATTCTAAAAAACGCAGAGTTCATCAAATCATCAGAATGTCTAGTGATCAGGCAATTTGAAATTCCCGGGGTTTTCCCGACCACATTTTTCCCCCCACCGATTTAAAGATGGCTTTATGTCGGGAAGAAAACAATTATTTATTTAGAATTTTAACGAATTTAGGATAAATTCAAAAAATAAAACAAAAATAAAAAAATTTTTGGTGAATTTAGAGGTAAAAATACAAGGTGAATTTTAAAAATTGCTAGGCAAATTTAAAAATAATAATTCAAGTGAACTGAAAAAAATATAAGAATTTAAAAGAATATAATCGAAAAAATTTCCATTGAATTAAGTAAAATGGGAGAAAACAGACTTTAGGGAATTCATGAGAATTTAAGTTAATTGAAAACAAAATTTAGAGAAAAAAACCAAAAAATTAAATAAAATTCGCGTAAATCTAGAGAAATTTAAGGAAAATGAGAAGAATTCGATGGAATTCATCAAAATTCTGGGTGAATTTTTAAAAATACAAAAAAATCAACGAGTTGTATAGAATTGAACCAGGAATTGAGTTAACTTAGAAGAATTAAAAAAAATTCAGGGTTAATTAAACAAATTCAAGAGAATTTAGAAAAATTTAGGATAAATTAATGAGAATTTAGGTTCAATTCTAAATGAATTCAAAATAATTTTTTTTTAATCTAAAATATTCAATTGATTTCAGTAAAACTGGAGTGAATTTAGAAAAATGTACAGGAATTCAAGATACTTTAATGAAATTCATAAGAATTTGAAAGAATATAATTGAAAAACAAATTTTAATCAAAAAATTTCCACCGAATTAAGTAAATTGGGAGCAAAAGGATTCAGGGCGAATTCAACGAAATTTAAGTGAATTAAACATTTTTTTTTTAAATAAATAAATAAAATTCGAGTGAATTCAGAGAAATTTAAGGAAAATGAGAAGAATTCGATGAAATTCATCAAAGATCAAGGGTAATTAAAAAAAAATTCATTTAATTTGGATTGAACTGAAAAAATTGCAATGGAATTCAAAAGAATTTGATAACATAGTTAAGAATTTAAGTTGAGTTTAAAAGAATTGAGGGTAAATTAAAAAAAAAATGAACAATTTGTGTAGAATTGAGCAAGGAATTGAGTGAATTCATAAGAATTCAAAAAATGTAAACTAAAAAAGGTTACAACAATTTCAAAAAAATTAATAGAATTCATGATAAATTAATAAGAATTCAGGTTGAATTGCAACTGAATTAAAATGAGTTTCGAAAAATTCGAAAAATCCAAAATATCTATTGATTTTAGTAACATTGGAGTGAATTGAGAAGAATTCAAGAGAATTTGATGAAATTAATACCAAATCAAGATCAATTAAAAATAATTTAAGTCAATAGAACAAACATTTTAAAATACAAAAAAGTTCCATTGAATTTAGTGTGTTTCAAGGGAATTTCAAAGAATTCAGGGTGAATTCAAAAGAATTCAAAGAAATAAAAAAATTTTTTTTAAAAATGAGTAAGTTGAAAGATATCGGAATTATCTGTGAACTGATCCAGGATGAAGTTATTTTGTCAATTTTTTAAGAAGATATTGCAAAAGTAGTGAAAATTTCAATGTTTTCTTAACATTTAAAATATATATTCATTTTTATTATTATTTTCCAAAAGATAAGATGTCTTTGAATTTTTCCAACTTTTTGTAGCAACTTTGTAAAATGTTTATTAGATTGGATTTTATTTTAGTTATTAGACAATATTGAAATTTGTACTATTTTGGCAAAATCTTCTTAAATAATTGATAAAATTTCTTCATCCTGACAATAAAAAGAAGTGAAATTAAATAAATTAGATTTCGCGCTATAAGAACAGAATTCCCGATCCCGAATAAAATTCCCGGGTTTCCCCTGATTTCCCGATCTGCTAGACACCCTGAATCATTCACGAAATTTTATAATCTCTAAATAAGCAAACGAAAAGGTAGCAGACTATCCACATTATAAATATGAAAAATATTTTTCAGACTCGAAAAAATGTGCAAAAGTATCAAAATGTATTTTAGAAAAATATTCATGCAAACGTACATAAGTGATGGTTTGGATCTCGACATCTTGCGATTATCCTTCGTGATGGGTTTGATCTGACGAGCCTTGCAGACTCGATCGACTTCATTTTGTCTGCGACTTGTATTTTCCATGAATTCTCGGTGGTCAGCAATCAGCATCTCCAAAGTTGGACGGTCATCTGGCAGTGGTTCAGCTTCTAAGGTGATCAAAGTATTCTCCAAACCTTCGAGCCATGCTAGTAATTCTTCCAAAAGATTATCAAGATCCTGAAGTCCTCGCATGTGATCCTCGAGTCTTTGGTTCCTCTGGTGGGCCCAGGTCGAAACTTCCTCCCACCTTGACTGAATGATGGTGATCCAGTGTTTTATCACAGCAGCGCCATCTGGATGAGCTTTAGCAAGAATTGTACGCGCCAATTCAAGAGTATTATCCTTCTCAACCTCCTTGGTTTTCAACTCCCTCAGGAACTTCTCATGATCCATGAGTTGATTCCTGCTATCCTGCTCGTCTTCAGGGAACTGTCCAGCGAATCGCAACTTCATTTCGGCATCACTGAGCCATTCAAGAAGAACATGAACCGCCTTGTGCAAACGCTCTGCATCCCGAAGTGCCTCTTCCAATCGAGCAGACTTGCTGGAAGACAAACGAGTCACCGTATTCCAGAGACTATGCAGTTCAGAAAGTTGTTGTCTGATCATCGAAGCGTCTTCTAAAGTAGCTTTAGATTCAAGTTCTCTTCCCGTCTTGGTCACAGAATCCATTTGTGAAGCGCGAGATTCAAGATCTCTTTCGAAGTTCCTGTGCTGTTCGACAAGATTAGACACAGTGTCGAGATCTCCATGGAGCAGACCAGTATTTGAAAGCTGCTTCTCTGTTTTTCGTAGCCAATCCAACAAAGCTTGAATCGCGTCCTTGAACTGACCAGAGAAGAGAAGAGCCTCTTCTAGTTTCCTTTGCCGGTCGACGCATTTACCACAAACGGTCGTCCATTTGTTTTTCAGTTCATTCAGAAGTTCTCTCAAGGCTGGTTCGTCTGTCTTTGGTGCTTTGTCCTTCAGAATTTTACCGTTCTTCATTGTTGTGTCATACGTTCCTTGCTTGGCACTCAGAGCCTTCTGTACCTCGCGATGTTTATTCAAACGAGACTTGATCTTTTCAGGATCGTTTCCACCAAGTCCATCAGCTGCAACGTCATCCAGAGTCTTCTCAGTATCTTCCAACCAGTTCATCATATTAGACCAAGCATCGTGGAACTCTCTAGCTTCCTTGTAACCATGATCCAGAGCTCTTGTTCTTTCCGCAGATTTAGAAACGACTCGTTCCCATCTGTGTTGAACACTAATTAAAAGATTCTTGATCAGAATCACGTCCTGTTTCTGCGAGAAGTACTTCAGATGAGTTCCCTTCTTATCCAGGTTCAACATCGTCTCACGATGAACACCAACGTCTTTCTGGAATGCCTTGTGTTCTTCTATCTGGCCGAGAATCGTTTCCATGACTCTCGAAACTGGTTTCAAATTCGTCAAGACCTTCTCCGCGTTTGTGAGCCAGTCAACAAACGCTTGGAGTGCATCATGGAACTCTGTCGCTTCCTTGAGGGCGATTTCCAACTTGATCTTCTTGTCGCTCGCCCTGGCAGTGACATTGTCCCACCTTTGCTTCAAAGTCCTGAGGTTCTGGTTCAATCCTCCAGCACTCGAAGCTCCTGCGCGTTTTAGATATTCCTGACCTTGTTGAAGTACAGTTTCGACTTTCGGTCTGTTGTGTTCCAGCTCGTTGTAGACTTCCATGAACCTTTCGAGTTGTTCCGAAGCGGTTTCTGGTAATCCTCCGACTGGTTTCGAGGCGACTATCATGTTATCAACGTCACCTAGCCAGGAGAGCAGGTCTTGAATCTCGGCAGTGAAGGACTGCGCTTCTCGTAAAGCGTCTTCCAATTCCCTTTGTCGATCAGCAGCACGCTGAAGTAAATCTCGCCAACGACGATTGAGAGTTCCAAGTTTTTCGGCCGTGGTTGATGCTTCTGCGGTGCCTTTTCCATCTTCGATGAGTTGTCTTCCAGCATCGTTGAGAGTGTCGACACTTGTTTGATGTGCCTGGATGTCGTTGACCAAGACCTTCAGCTTCGCTAGCTCAACTTCTATGACTTGAGGATCACCAGCCACTGGTTTGAGTTCATCAAGAGTCCTGTCGGTGTTGTCAATCCAGACAAGAAGCTCGTCAAGGGCATGTTGGAATTGACCAAGACGAAGAAGAGCGTTTTCCAAAAGTCTTTGTCTTTCGACAACTCCTCTGAGCAACGCATCCCATCGTCGATTGACAGCTCCCAAGGGTTCTTTAATTGCCTGTGCTTGCTCGGATGATGTTCTTTCCGTGAGTTCAGCAGCTTGTCTATAGAAAACAAAATTATTTTTAACACTCTTATGTTGGGGACGTACAAATGGTTTTATCTATTTTAGCGCAAGTGGAGTTCACACCTACAGCAAAAGGCGGGGTCTGGTCAGCTTAGCTACCAAACGATTAGGACAATATTAACATTTAATAACACTAAGACTGTTTACGGCTTTTTACGTCGCTTGGACATCGCTTTGGACGTCTCTCTTGTATTTGGTTTATTTTTCTTTTTTGCAACTTTGCACCTCCTGCATGCTATTTTTTTGGAAACTTTTACGGAAGGGTACGGATATTTGAGCAAGATTACATTTCAATACCATACAATTTAAATACCAATAAATTAAGTACGACACAACGGCCAGGGTTGCTACAGAATTCGGATAACGTTCACTGACTTTTCCAAAATCTTTAAATCAAGATTTCTTGAGCAAGCTTTGGACAGTTAATAATTTACAGAAATCGAATAAGTGTTAGGAACATGAATGAAAAAGCAGTAAATATCAATCATTTGATAATAATCAGAAATGTATTGTTTCTTTTGTATTCTTTCTTTAGTATTCAGAGCTGCCACAGACTCATGTACTTGAAAAAAGTGGAAAAAGTGACTAGAAAACCAAAAAATAATAAATTAAAATCATTTCAATTTTAATATAATGAAAAAATAAAAAAGTAAAATAAATAATACAAATAAATGTAAGTAAATGCCCAATAAAAAAGAGTAAATAGTGTGATTTTTCACGTAAACAGGGAAATAATAGAGGAATAAATTCTATTAAATAAAAATACGAATTTTCGGCAAAATAGATGAATTCTCAACCAAATAGTTCAAATTTCTACTCAAAAACTACAAATTTTCAAAAATAGTTCCAGTTTCAAACAAAGAGATGAATTTCCAACTTATATGATCAAACTTCAATAAAAAAAATAGTTTTTAACAAAGTAGTTCAACTCTCAACCAAGTAGTTAAATTTTTAACCAAAAACGATGAATTCTCGACAAAAAAATGAGTAGTTAATATTTCAACAAAAAAAGACGAATACTCAACAAAATAGTGAAATCCTCCACCAAAACAGATTATTAATTTTCAATCCAACATTCGCATTTTCAAACCAGAAGATAAATTTTCTACCAAAAAAGACAAATTTTCAACACATTAAAAAAATTGTCAATGAAATAGTTCAAGATTTACTTAAAAAAAATATAAATTTTCATCCAAAAAAGGAATAGTTAAATTTTTAGTAAAAAAAATAATTTTCAACAACAAAAATTAATTTTCAACAAAAAAAAACGAATTTTCAACAAAATAGATCAATTTTCAAGCAAAGACATGAATTTTCAACTAAAAGGTTGAAGGACCAAGGAAGCCAAATTTTCAACTAAAGAGTTCAATTTTCAACCAAAAAAGAATAATTTTCTACGAAAAGAGATAAATTTTCGTCGAAAGGGTTGATTTTTGAAGTTGTCAATTCAAATTTTTTTGAAAAACTTTGACTTTTAATCCCGAAAAGTTGAATTTTCAACAAAAAAGGTAATTTTGAACCAAGACAGCGAGTTTTCAAACAAGTAGTTTCATTTGTAACCAAATAAGTTTCTCCTACCAAATTTCACCTTTAATCTCGAAAACAACATTTTCAATCAAAACAGTAGCATTTAGAAACAAATAGTTTCAATTTCACACAAAAGAAACGAATTTTGAACAAAAGAGTTGAATTTTCAATTAAATGGTCGAATTTTCGATTAAAAAAATATGACTTTTCAACAATATAATTGAAGTTTTAATCAAATAATTTAATTTTTAACCAAACAATAAAATGTTTAACCAAAAAAATGAATTCTGGAACAAAAATAAAATAGTGTACTTTTCAACCAAAAGGAATTAAGTTTCAACCAAAAATAGTTAGATATCTTATTCAGTTCCATTAACTCAGTTCGTATTTAACAACAAAAAAAAACATATAAGAGGAAGTTTCTTGAAAATAGGGGAAAAAGAGAAATTCTTTTAAAAAGGGGATAATTTAAAGTCTAAAATTAAATAGCATTTTTATAACATACATTACTATAGATTCCTTTTTCCTTAAAAAAGTGACTATAGTTAGTGACTTTATCTTATAAAAGTGATCAAAATTTGACTTGGAAAAAAAGTGACTAAAAGTGACTTGAGTGACTCTGTGGCAGCCCTATTAATATTGAATAAACTTTGTAGCAGCCCTGAGTAATATAATTAGTCAAGATCCAGGACATATTAAAATAACTAAAGTTGCATTTAAGACAATTTTAAGCCATGCTCTAACTACAGCGACAACGCAGAGAGGTTGACTTGCCTTGTCAGACTCCTATGATCAGGAACCAGCATGGGAAAAAAAGTTGATTAGTTTATCTCTCCAACTAGCGCAAGGTTTTAATTTTTAAGGTTTCAACGTGTAACTGAATTTTAAACAACGGACACGCAAAGACACTCTGGGAATTTCTAAGCCTTTTAACTCTTCGATTAGACAACAGATTCCAAATAATACCACGGAACCTTTCAAATAAAATACCTGACACTAAATACTCAAAATCCCGTAAAAAAGGCTACGCACCTATTGAGAGCTTCGACTTTCACCATGTGAGGATCCACTTCAGCCTTGAAGTTCGCCAACTGCCTGATTTGTTTCTTCACCTCAACAATATCGCTACCAAGAGGTCCCATTTTCGCAAACTTCTTCTCAGCTTCTCCCAAGAATTCCAAAAGATCATGCAAAGTTTCGTGGAACTCCATCGCCTTCTCCATAGCATCGATCAAGTTCTCCTCTCGTCTGGCATAAAGTGCTGTGACATTGTCCCAAGCTTGATCCAAATCCTCAATGTGTTTCCTCACTTCAGGTTTGTCAGGTTCGCCACAAAGTCCCATCAACTCATGACCAGATTGCCTGACTTGTTCAACATCAGGTTTCGTCTGATCAATCTCTTGTCTGATTTCCTGCAAGGCAACTTGTTGCTGTTGAATAGCGGCAGGTTGAGCAGCAGGTGGCGCCTGACCAGCCAAAGCATCTTGGAGTTCTTGCAAAGTAGCCATCACTCCATTCAACTCTGACCAGAACTTCTCGGCGACAGCGAGAGTATCATCTAAATTAAGACCTCTGTCATTTGTAGATTTTTGAACATCAGACCACAGTTTGTTGAGCTTCTCAAGCTTGCGTTTGATGTCCTTGACGGCTGGATCAGCGCGGTTTCCTGCTTTGCTGATAACATCGTCCGCAGCCTTCTTGACTGCAGCGAAAGCCTCGGATCTTTGAGCCAGGTCATCAGCGAGAGCGGCATTCTCTTCCATTTGATCGCGTAGTCTTGGTGGATGAGCGCTGATTGGTTCAGCTCCATTAACTTGATCGGCTGTTGAAGTCAAAGCGCGGAGCATTCCTTCCAACTTGTCTGAGAAGAGAGAAGATTCTTGGAGAGCTTGCTCAAGAGCCTGTTGACGAGCTCGGAGTTCTGCACGCAAGGCTGCATAACGAGCATTGTCGTTATCCAGAATATCCTGCACCTTGGCTCCTTCTTCATCATTGCACAATTTAATCAAAGCTTCTCCAGTCTTGTTCAGTTTCTCTACCAATGGTTTGTGTTCGTTGATGCTCTGGAGTAACAATTCGTTCTTGTCCTGTTGAACTGCGATTTGATCTGGACGTAGTGCTGGCATTGGCAACATCGCCACTTGCTGTTCTGCTTCTTCCAACCAACTAATCAGACCAAGATGAGTATCTCGCAGATGTTCTGCTAGTGGCAGAGCTTGTTCTAAAGCTCCCAATCTGTCAGCTGAGAGAGCCGAGACGATTTCCATCGTTTCTCTCAAGTCTTCCATCTTGTCTCTGATCGTAGAAGTGTCCTCGTGTTGAGCATTCTCACGAATTACTTTCTTAGCTGTCGAAATCACGTCACGGACACGTCCCTTTTGACTTGAGATATCGTCGTTTAGAGCCTTGTGCTCCTTCAGTTGAACCCTGATGATTTCAGGCTCACTGCTTGGAGGCTCTGCTTCTCTCAATTGATTATCCACCTCTCTGAACCAATCAAGAAGTTCATCGATGTCACCGATCACTTCGGTGGATCGTTGCTTGCTGATCTGGATTCTCTCAGCCTTCCTCTGAATTTGCTCAGCGATGGCGTCGAATCTCCTGTTGTCTCTTGTCACCAAACCTTCAATCGTGGCAGCACCTTCTCCGGGTGAAATCTGGCAAAGCTGAGGTCCAACGGCATTGATTTTATCAAGGACGGGTCTGTACTCGGAAATCTCCATCTCCAGTCTGATAATTTCATCCTCGCGGGGTTCAGCAGATTGCAAAGCGGCTTCTGCTCCTTGCATCCAGTCCATGAGACGGTTGTGGTTGTCATGAAATTGTTGCACCAAGGGCAAAGCTTCTTGTGCGTGTTTCAACAAATCGGATCCACGAGTCACCAAGTCGTTGTAACGACGCTGCAATGAGTCGAGTTTGTCTTTGAGCTGAAGAGCCTCGTCACTAGAGATGTGTTTCATCAGTTCCAAACCAGAATCGGTAGTGCTGTCAACCTCAGTTTGACGAGAAGATACTTCTTCCGTGAGATCAGCGAGATCTTCCATTTGTTGCAGAAGCTTCTCGGTATGAACTGCCAAGACGCGGTACTTGGAAAGCCTCCTCTCCATGCTTTCCATCCAGGCCTGAAGATCTTGATATGTAAGCACCAAGTGTCGCAAACCTTGTCTTGATCTCTGCAATAAATTTCCAAGGGCATCTGATCGATCAACCAATGCGGCGTATCTATCTGCCACATCTTGAAGTTTATCCGCGAGAGCGGAAGCTTCATCATCACCAACGAGACTCATGAGTTGACTAGCTATCTCAGTAAGTTCGCTGAAGCCTGATTTCTTGGAAAGAATGTCATCGTGCAAGAGATCGTGTTCCGCGACTCGCTGTTGAATCTTCTCCTCATCAGTTGGGACCAGTTCCATGTCCTTGATCTTCTTCTCTGTCTTGTCCAACCAAATAGCAAGAGGTACCAATTTATCCTGGAACTCCTTCGCGACTGCCATAGCCTGCTCAAGAGCTTCCATTCGATCAGCGGCTCCTTCCGTCAATTTATCGAATCTTCCCACCAAATTCGTCAGTTGCTTTTCGATGATCTTGCGCTCCTTCGGGTCTGCGTCTGTTGCTACCTCTTGTCCCATGTTGTACAAAGAAGACATAGAGTTCTGACGATCCATCAACATCTTCTTCAAGAACTTCTGCTCTTGGAGTTGAGCTTTCACGACCTTGTAATCTGATGAAGGTGGCTTTTGGTTAGCTACCATTTCTTCTGTGTCGGTGAGCCACTTCTCCAACCCGTCAAGAGCTTCTTGGAATTTGCCCGACTGGAGAAGACCTACGTCCAGTTTCCTATCCCTTTCGTTCAGCTTTTCCTTTAGATCGTTCCAGCGTTCATTCATCTTGTCCAAATCCTTCTCGATATTGCTAGTGCTGACATCCCGACCTGCAGTTTGAACAAGTGTCTGTCCAAGAAGATTGCATTCGTCCACTGCGCGAGCAATTGGCTCGATCTTGTGCATTTTGAGAGCTCTGAAGTCGTCTTGTTGTACGCGTATGGAGTCGACTTCTGAACCTACGGGCTTGAACTTTCTGACTTGATCTTGTGCGTCAGTGATGTCATCCATAACGTCGGCGTGAGCATGATAGAACTGTTGAAGTTTATTCAAGGTGTCGTTCAGTTCCTCTTCTCTATTTCTTGCCCGGTCATCAAGTTTGCCAAGTTGTCTCTTGAGACCTTCGACTTGATCTCTGGTAGCCACTGCATCAGCGGCGAATCCAGAGTCAACTAGATTTTCACCAGAGTTGACAAGGCCGCTGATATCGTCAGAGAGTCTGTTGATCTTTTGGATTACTTTGTTGATCTCTTCTACCTGACCTCTTACGGTCTTGATATCTCGTCCAGGAGCCTTCATAGAGTCTAATTCTTTTTCTAGAGTAGCAAGGTCTTGATTGATGCCCTTCAGGTGATCTGTGAATTGAGCAACAGCAGTTGCTGCGCTCTGAAGTTCATTGCATCTGTCATCCAGTTTTGCTTGGAGATCATCAATGCGGTCGGAAATATTGTCAACTTCATCTTGCAAGTGGCTAGCGTCAATTCCTTGCTCGCCTGCTTCTTTCGCCAAGTCGTTGGCTTGAAGTCGCACAGCTTGCAGCGGCTTCTTCAAGCTTACAGTTTCTTCTCTCAAATTCTGTAAAGGAAATAAAAGATATAAAACGATAGTTTAATAGTAGTTTTTTTTAATACAATAAGAAAACCTCAGATAACGAGAGCTTCACAAAGCCCTCGTAGATCACGGTTCACATAATTAAAAATCCAATATATATCCAATTTAAAAACTGTGCTCACCTTTATTCTATCAAGAAGTTTTGGATCCTTCGCTGCCCCTCCAAGAGCATCATGAGACGCAAGCTTGTCTTCGCATCTCTGCAAACTATGCTGCAAGTCCCTAAGATTTTCATTGAAGTCAGACAAATGTCTAGCAGTATCCTCCAACGACTGGGTTCTTTCCAAAAGATCATTGTTCAACTTATCCCATCTAGTCTTCATGGCACTGAGTTCATTCTTAACGACATCCTTATCAATATCACAAGCTCCGACAAAGGTTTCTCCAAGAGTCTTGTTGTTCTCGAACTCTCCAGAGCGTTTCCAAACCTCGTTTCTGAAAGAGGACAACTCCTTCAACTGTTTCTCAATATCCTTGCGCTTGAAAGACGCAGGCTTCAAGCTCTCGAGTTTATCCTCCGCTTGACGAAGCCACGGAAGGAAAATATCCTGCGCTCTGTAGTACTTCTTGCAGTGTTCATGGCAAGTTTGTAATCTCGTGTGTCTCTCCACAGTGTCTTTCTTCAAACGATCCCACTGCGACTGCATCTTGTCCAAATCACGTTGAAGAGATCGGTTCTCGGTTTTCTGAGACCTGGCGAGAATATCGCGCCCTTTATTCAAAAGCATGATAACTTCGTGTTCCTTGCCCATAACGTTTCGGTACACTGGTTCGTGATGGTCAAGTTGTTGCTGAAGAATCTCACGATCAGCAGAAACCAACAACTTCTCTGACATATTTCCAAGCTCATCCGCAAGCCAACCAAGAGTTTTGCTGCAAGAAGCTTCGAATTGCCTTCCATCTCGTAGGTTTCCTTCGATCTCCGCCTTCCTGTGGTCCAGTTTCTTCTGTAGATTATTGTACAGCTTTTCAACGGAAGCGAGTTTTCCTTGAATTTCGGATTTGGATGCAGGGTCACTGAGGACTTCACACAACTGAGCTCCAGCTGCTTCGGCATCAGCAAGCAGAGGTCTCTGACCTTCGAGCTGTCGTTCGAGGTTTTCAATCTTGCGCAATTGTTCCTCGGGATCTTTGTCGAGTGGAAGATCATCCAAGTTATCAGAGATTCCTTGCAAGGCGTCTCGTAAACGATTAAGACTAGCATCAAATTCACGACTAGTGTCGACAGCATCTCCCAAACTTTGTGCTCGTTCATCCAATCTTCCGAGCTGATCGGCCCAGCGTTCCAAAATGTTTTGTAACTTGTTGCTGATCTTTTGGCCGTCGGATGAATCGGCAGAAATTCTGGAGAGGATGCTTTCTCCAACTTGCACCAAGTGGTCAAGCTGTGGCTGCTGAGTTCTAAATTCTTCTCGCAGAACTTGTACTTGCTGAACTTGACTAGCGACCATTCTCGGATCGGATGAAATTGGTCCGAGGGCACCTAACATTTTTTCTTTGGCACCCAGCCATGAGTGAAGAGCTTCGTGGGTATCGTGGAACTCCTTCATGTCTTCCAAGAACTTGATTCTGTCCTTGCATCTGTCGGAAATTGACTTCCAGCGGCTTGCGACATCTTCAAGTTCGTCATTGAGTCTATCGGCACCATCGGCTCCCTTCTTTCTTCGGACGAGATCGCGAACTTGAGTTCTTGTACTGTCCAATAAGGACTGCTTTTCGTACATCTCCTCGACGATAATCTTGATCTGCTTGACCATTTTATCTGCTTCATCCTTGGTCGCTGGAATTGTCTCTTTTGGAAGTTGACGTTGAACCTGAAAGCAAATTTTTTGTGCTAAGAATAAATTTCGAGTTCTGGATGTAAACAGTTTCCCTGATTTTTGTCTTATCACCCTAACTTACCTTGTCCAGGAATTGCGAAAGCGTCTTCAGATTATCAAGATGCTTGCGTAGTTCTTCCCGGATGTTGTCCAGCTCCGTCTGCCTGTCGGTCAACCTAACACCCAGTAAACCATACCGATTGTTAATTTCTGAAAGCTGCTGTTGCACCAGGGATGACTCTTCCAAATGAAATCCGTCCTGACTGGATCGTCGGCTGCTAAATCCGCTGCTACCACCTGGAGAGACCGGACTTTGAACTGCATATGACTTAGTAGGGGAAGGTGAACGACCATCTTGTGACATTCGGCGTACTATAAAAAAAAATTAAATAAAGTAACTAATGCTGTGGAGTGCTGAAAGTGAAGTGAAAGCGGGTTTGTAAGTACATGAGTGCTAGAAGTGAATGAACTTCGTGACCCTAACGGTGGGGAAATAAAAATGATCATTATTAAAACGTTAGCAACAAAAACTCTAAAAACGTACGTGGGCTAGTAATACTCGGTCGCTTCGTGGGACTAGAACTTCCACGACGTCTTGTTGGACTCTCTCCTCTTTCTTTCAACAGACTATCGTAAGCAATTCCAAGGTCGTTGACTTTGTCCACAGTATTTCCATAATCCCTGTACTCCTTCTGAATCGGTTTCAGATCCTCGATCTGCTTCTTCAAAATATCAAGATCAACTGCAACAGGATGGAGTCTCTGTACCCTGTTCTCAGTACGATTGAGCCAATCAATAACCTGATCCCTCAATTTTTCATAAGCGGAAAGTCTCTCAGCTCTTGATTTACTCAATCTCTGCTTCTCGTCCAAAAGATTACTCAACTCCTTCCACTGAGATTCAAGAGCCTTGATCTTATCTCTGATTCCAGCTGCGTCAGTGATTTCCTTCTTTGCAAGCAAGTTCTTTCCATTGCGGATGAGATCTTCAAAGTTTCCACGCTGATCTTCGCGTTTGTCCACCAACTGCGCCATCTTACTTTCATGCTCTGAAATATCCAGTTTACTGAGATCCCGGGATTCAAGCAACTCGATCATGTGAGAATACCATGTGTCGAATATGCTACTTTCGGTTAGGAAGCCATGTAAAGCTTGAGCGACTTCATCAAGAAATTCGCCTCTACGAAGAGATTTCTCCATCAGCTTCTCAAATCGACTCTGTACGTCCTTAAGTTTAGCTTCGGTGCGTTTAGCAATTCGGGCGTTGCTCGAATTTAGAAGAAGATCTTGAGCGCTGCTTGTAATCGCTTCTACGCTTGCGCGATGACTATCCAAATCAGCTTGAAGAACTCGCTGTTCACTTTGTTGCTCTTCGAGACGTTCTTTCTGGAGACTCGCTGGTCGTTGGAGATTCTTGAATTGACTCTCGGCATTGTTCAGCCAGATTACTAATCCATCCAAAGCATCTTGAACACCTTGACTCTTGACCAAGGCAGTTTCCAATTCCTGGCACTTGTCAGCCAAAGAGTTGCTTAACTGTCTGTACTTGTCTTCCAAATTCTTCACGGGTTCTTCTAACTGTCTCGCTTCAGTAGGAGTCAGTTGTCCCTCCAAGGATCTCAAAAGTGCTTCAAGGCTGGATTTAGCATTTTCAACCAAACGTTCATTAGCCAAGAATTCGTTGTTCAAAGCCTTGGCCTTGCTCAGTTGATCTTCAACTTGTTTAGGTTCTCCGGATATCGGTTCAGCAATAATTCTGTGCACTTTGGGTTCCACATCTCTCAGCCAGGCTTTTGCCTTCTCAAGCGAATCGGTGTAATCTCGCTGTCTGCCTCCAACGCCTGATAATCTATCAGAGAGAGTATTAGCTCTTGCAAGCAGGTCTTTGTACTGAGCAGTGACGATTGAAACTTCACTGCGAACTGGAGAATCCTGACTGGAAATCGGTTCCTTGTGTGGTAGACGCTGAGGAAGACTGGTTCTAAAGTCATTCAGAATCTGGAGATACTCTTTACTCTCATCAACAAACTTCTGAGCTGCCATGGTGATAAATCGAAGGTCTGCTTGATGAGCTATCACATCGCTGATGAAATCGCGAGTCGTGTCTGTGCTGCTGGTCAGTTTGTTCAGATCCGAGAGGGAACGTTCCTTGTCTTCGAGAATTCGACGGGCTTTATCGAGCCAGATTGAGAATGATGAAACTTCATTCCTGGAAAAAAGGTAGTGAGATTTATTAGAAACTCAGATGATTAAAAATAAAAGAGAGCTCTTTCTGATGAAAATTGGACGTACTTAAATTTGTTGAGTTCATCTCTTGCAGAAGTGAGACGTCTAAGAAGTCTGTCAGTGCGATCAAAAGCTCTATCGAATCGAGTCTTAAGGGAACGTCCATTCTTTTCCAAAGTGGATATTTCATCACTGGAGAGGACATCACTTCCAGTCAGGACAACTTGCCTAACTTGGTCCAAACAAGATGATACGGAACGAGTGTGGGAGTCCAAATCTTCTTTGACTTGCTGTAAATAACAATTTAAATAAATAAGAATATGATGACCAGAGAAGAATTCAAACAATGAGGCCTCATCTTTTAAAAAGAATTACCTTCATGATATTGATCTGGTTTCTGAGCTCTTCGATATCTTCTTTGACGACATCTTGGCTCGCCAACTTTTCTTCCACTTCGGAGATCCATTGCAGAAGTTTTGTGAGTTGTTCATCGCACAACTTGTACTTCTCCTCGACCGCTTGCTACAATAAATTGCGATTAAAGATTGCATTCCAGGAAAACACAGGGAAAACAATATCTTAATGGAAAAGAAAGAATTCCCCCATCTTACCAATGGAAGCGATAAATTTGAAATAAATAAAAAGAACATCGAGATTGTCATTCGTAAAATACTTAAAGCTTAAGGCATACCTCACACATGCAAGCACAAACACACGAAAAAAAAAACAGAATGTACGCAGTGTCGTAAAGTAGATACAATAATGAACGGTAGCTTTAATTTATCTGCAAGGACTGCATATTTGATGTATGTGTTTTTCATATGCAGTCTAAAGCACAATGGAAAAGAGATCGCTTGAAGCCTCGTATTCTTGGCACAAACTTGTCAAGCAAATAAATTAAAACGCACAATAATGATAGGTGTGACGACGATGAGTATAGTATACTTTTATGAAGAAATGTAAAGTATAATGCAGTAGTTTTTTTCATAAAGTTGAACTATTTAAATCATAAGAACGTAAATACCTGAAAACATAAAAAAAGTTTACACACACAATTAATAAGAAATATAAGAAAGTATTAAAAAACTGGATTAAAAGTACAAAGTATAAAGAAACTCAGAAGTAAAACATATATAAGTTGTAAAAAATATATAAGTAACAACAACGAGCTGAGTTATTGGATTATACGGCAAATATTATGTTTCATTAACAACGTTAAGGACTTTTTGTTGAAAATAAATTGTCGTCAGGTAGTAAAACATAAAGAATAGCAACTTAGTAACAAAGTATTTTTTAAAGATTTGTCATGTAGTCGATCGTTGATTTATGACGGAGGACTGAAAATAAAATTAGGAACAATAAATAGTTTAGCTGAAAAATCCAATTTTGAATCAATTCAAGCTTGAAAATATCATTCCCAATTTTTTTTCCATCCATCCACCCACCCAGATAAATAGGCACGAATCTTCAATGATAATAAATAAGCAGGTACCAGAAATTTGAAAACCAACCAAGATAATCAATTTTACTTAAGTCATGCACACGATGTGATAAAACGCATCCAATTTTTTATTTCCAAAATAACGCTACGAAAATTTCTCAAGAGAAATTGTGCATGATAATTAACTCTCGGATTTATTACCTAGATCCAAGCAACTTGATAAGTATGTAGTACTAATTTGGCCTTGTTTAAAATAAATAAAACATATACAAACAAAATCATATTCAAATGCAAATCACACTAAAAGAAATCATCAAATTATAGTCAAACTCAACATAGTTATTCAAACATAATATCAAATTACAACAGTCTTTTCTCTCTACGAAACCTAATTAAGGAATCTTGTAAATTATAATGTATGGTAAAAACTAAAGTATACCATTGAAATCATATTATAAAGTATTTAAATAAATTATGCTAGAATTAACTTATCGATTAATGAAAGGCCGAATTAGCGTTGCTGATGCGATAAAACGATTTTGGATTAATGAATTCAAACAGAAGCGATGTTGAAGGATTTGGTTATGACGTGTGCGGTGCGTTTTTGTGGCCGTAGATATGTCAGCCAACCTACGCCACAGCACAGCACAACACGAGCAGTTAGTGTCAGTAGAAGTTGATCTTTTTTAGCCCCACGTTAAATGATAATAAGCACGGGGATGTAAGTGTCGTGTGACATGGTAACACTGTAAAAACGAGACAAAACATCATAAGCGAGCATTCATATTTAATAAAAATGGGATGGTGTTTATAATTGATAATTAATAATCAAAACTTCAAAATTAAACTGATATCAAAACTAGAAAAACTCTATTTTGTGCAAGGGGGTCTGCTCTATTTATCACCATTCCATGTGGATGCTAGTGCGAGTAGTCAAATTACAATTCAAACTACTCTCATAATAAATTAATATATTTTATCAAATCAGATTAAAAACGGTATTTTAATAGTCATTTCCACAATGTTAGGAACTACTTGGAAATTGAAATTGTAGATTCCAAATTTTCGCCTATTTTTTGACATCCAATTCCTTTCCAAAAATGTGGCAATGACTAAGTACTCGCTGCTTAGACAAACTTAAAAAATGATTGATATTAAATTAAAGGTCCATGCAGGACCATGCCACCAAGATCCAACAAAGTAGGTTAACAAAGTGGCATGGGCAGTCAGGTCTTAAGATTATTCGATATTATGCGAAAGGGGTAAACCATAATGTAAGACTTTAGTGAGTAAATGCGAAAGTCCAAAACCTGATAGCAAGCTTTTTAAAATAGGGCGTTGATAACATAGAAGTAAAAAAAAATGATAACTTACCCTAGCTTCAGCAGCGACAACATAACCGTGCTCCAGGGCCTTGAGGAAGTCGATACTTTTTTCTTCTGTACCTTCCAAAAACTTTCCTCCAATAGCGTCTACTCTATTCTCATTGATAGCTTCTAATAAACTGAAAATACTACCACTAGAGGGATCTTTAATTACTGTAGTGGACGGATCTACTAAGCCCGAGTCTATCGCATCTACCAGAGTTAAACGTTTGCGGTCTAAGATAGATGTTACGGCAAACGGATCATGGAAGCTACCGGTTGTGGGATTGTAAAGACCATATTGTAAAGCTTCGATGAAGGAGACGCCTTGTTTTTGTGTCGTCAAAAGGCCAGAGTCTACTGCCTTAGACAAGGTGTATAATTTAGAGGAAGCGGTATCTAAAACGCTGCCTTTATCAGCATCCATCATTCCCTTTCTAAAGGCTTCTGGAAGTTTGACTAACTTCTTCTTCTCTGAATCTTTGATCAGAGCGGAATCGGGATCGATCATTCCAAGAGCGACTGCTTCTTTTAAAGTCAGAACTTCTTTCGTTTTGGGGTCAGTGAATCTTCCAGTTTCTAAAGCTAGATGTCCTTCTTCCACTGCAGTTTCGAAGGAAAGAGGCTTGCTAAGGAATACGCTAAACTCTTCGAATTTGACGCATTGGGGAGTTATTTTTCCCTGGGGCTCGAAAGTTCCCCTTCTCGTGGGGTCGATGACGCCATCGGATATCGCTGTACTAACGCTAATAAATCCTCCACTTCTCGGATCTTTAACAACGGATGTTTTTGGATCGATAAGTTCGTAGTTAATTGCTTCTTCTAAAGTGCATTCTTTGATCGTTTTGTCTTTGATCGCAGCCTTTTGTAACTCTATGGATGTTCGCCGCTCTTGTTGTTGAGTCAAGGGATGATCAAGAGTCACTAACAATCCACGTTCCAGGGCAATGCCGATATTATAAGTTCTCTTAGTTTTAGGATCAAGAACTCTACCTCTCGAAACTTCAATAGTTCCGTCTTCTATTCCTTCCAATAGTGACTTGATCTGTCCCGTTGTCGCGTCCTTCAAAGCCGTTGTTTCCGGATCAATCAAACCTTTTTCAACAGCTTGAGTTAAATCGTACAATTCATTTGATACCGGATCTACAAACTTTCCACTATCAGGTTGGTACAGATTGCACTTCACAGCCTCTTCTATCGAAATAGGTTTCATGAACGGAACAACCAAGCCCTTCTTTCTCGCTTCTTGCAGATTGATAACTAACGACGAGTCCGGAATATTATATGTACCGCGGATGTTGTCTATAAGGCCTGTTGATATCGCTTCAGACAATAGAATGTATCGATTGGTTTTTGAATTTTTGACAACAGACGTAAGTGGATTGATAAGTTCTTCTTGACAAGCTTCGGAGAGCAGTAGTTTTTTGTTAGTCGAGGGATGGATGAACTTTCCACTTGAGGTGTCATACATATTCATTAAAAGTGCCTCGTATAAACTAAAACCAGCACTTTCAATATCAATGATCAATCCAAGTTGCAAGGCAGTTGTGAGAGAAATTGTTCGGTTTGCACCAGGTTCTTTAAATGTTCCAGCTCTTCGATCAATCACCCCAGCTCTGCAAGTTTCAGCAAGAGACAAAACTCGCTCTGATCGTTTATCCCAGTAACAAGCTAAAACCGGATTTATAATACATTTTCTCATTGCTTCGTGCAAAGTTACTCCCCTACCTGTGCTCGGATCTATGATCTTCCCAGTATTTTCTTCATACAGACCCTGATGAATAGCTCGTTGGACAGAAACTGCTGCTTTCTTGTCAATAATAATACCCGTATCGTAAGCTTCACTCAAGGAAATCTCTCTATCTTGTGATGTGTCTTTGACACGGCCGGTCTTACCATCAATGTAACCAGATTCAATAGCTTCACAAAGGGTGATTTTCTTCCATAAATCAGACCTAGTATCTTTAACAATGACAGAATCTGCGTCGATAAGGTTGTTTTGAATAGTTTGGATCAATGTCAAATGGTTACCGGTTTGCGGATCGAGGAAAGTTCCTTTTCTTTCATCTAAAATACCCTTAGATATCACTTCGCTGAAACTCATTGGTCTTCTTGTTTCGAGAAGAATACCTTGTTCGAAAGCCTCGTGGAAATCGATAGGATGTCCTCTGCTGTTTGTTATCGTTCCAGCCTTGGGATCTACGATCATATCTTTGATCGCTTTTTGGAAGGTGATTACTTCACCATCGACATCTCTTACGATAGCAGACGCTGGATCAATAACTCCCTTCTGAATCGCCCGATCCGTTGGGAGTTTTTCTTGGGTTTCTGGACTAGTGAACTGTCCAGTCTTGGGATCATAGAATCCTTTAAAAACCGCTTCAGGCAAAGATATTTTGCGATTCGCTGGAACAACAAGTCCTCGATCTACAGCATCTGTTAAGGTCAAAGGAATACCAGATGTTGGATCCACAGCAGTTCCACTTTTAGGATCAATGAACCCATGCTTGATTGCATCTCCTAAGGATATGATATCACTCGTCCTTGGGTCTTTAATAGAAGAACCTTCTGGGCTGATCAGACCTTTTGCAATTGCTTCTTCTAAAGTGAAGTTCTCACCATCGATCGTAAAGATCCCAGTCCTTGGATCATAACTTTGATGTGCTAGAGCTTCTTGTAAAGTCCAGGGCTTTACCGTACTTAAAATATATCCCTTTTCGAAAGCCAGATCCAACATCATCGGATGAGGATAGGTTAGCATTCCTTTATCCAGATCCAAAAAACCTAATTCCTCTGCTTCCTGAATAGCCAAGGCTTTCTCTTGCCTCTCATCTTTTATTTTTATCATTCTTCCGTCTACGTAGCCTGAGGATAAAGCTTGGCCCACTGTCATTTCATCTCCAGTTACTGGATTCAAAATAAGTCCTGTCTTCGGTGAATAATACTCTTGGACAATAACGTCAATTAAGGAAGGAATAAATGGTGTTGTGATGATCAAACCTTTGTTTAATGCTTTATCGAGAGGAAGTAACTCACCAGCTTTTGTATCTCGTAGGCGACCAGTGACTGGATTTAATAACTTGACTGTTAGAGCATCATCTAAAGATAAAAATGATCCTGCCTTTGTGTCTTGACACTCGGTGATAAATGCGTCTACAATTCCTCTTCGAACTCCTTCCTCGACATCTATATACTGATTCGTAAAAGTATCCTGAATTTTACCACTCTCAGGTTCATAGAGATTTTTGTTTATAACTGCTTCGAGAGAAATAGGTTTTCGAAGTCTAGGAACCACAAGACCTTGCAAAAACGCCATCTTTAGATCTGTTTGTACTTTAGTTTCAGTATTCAAAATGACTTCCTTAGTGAGATTAATAATACCGGATTCAATTGCTTCAGACAAGGGTAAAATTTCATCAGTTGCGGGATTTCTTATACTGACGGAATCTGGATCAACAAGATCGTTCTTGATAGCAGAAGCTAAAGATATTGATATGCCAGAAGTAGGATCTAGAACTTCACCAGTTACAGGGTCACATGCGCCAAATTCAACAGCATCATCCAAAGACAATGCCTGCTGTTCTTCTCTCAGTTCTGGTTGATTTTCTAGTATCCAACCAAGCCGAATCGCCTCAAAAAATGGAATCTTCTTCCCACTTTTTGGATCTACCATATAGCCTACATTCCGATCTAACAACGGTCTTTCTATCGCTTCTCTAAGCGTCACATATTTTTGAGCTTTGCTTGTGATATCTTTTACTATTACACTATCAGGATCGAAGATTTCCAACCCGAGTACGAATTCGTTAAAAGATACTAAATTCCCTGTTCCTGGTTCTGTGAATCTATCTGCTTCTAAATCAAATGCACCTAACTCTGCAAGGTACTCTGGTGTTAGATCTTGACTTATGGGAATTTTGAATCTCGGCCTGTCGTCTAATATGCTTATTTGCGTCTTCGAAAGAATCTCAATCGTTTCCGTGAAACCGATTTGACCTTCTTGAAGAGCTTCATGAACTGTGTATGGCAATTCCCTTCCTTGAATGATAACCTTACAAATTCTGGGATCAATTCTTTCATTTTCGATGGCTTCCTGAATTGTTGTGACTATCGTTGATTCTATTTGTTCTTGAACTTGATCAGTTTCTTCAATCTGCATACCGGTCTCATCAGTTTTTCCGTTTTCTCTCGTTTGTAGAGGACTGGATTCTTTTATAGGAACTTCTTTGATAGATAGATCCTTTTTGGAAATTTCTTTTGTGGGTAATTGTCTCTTAGCAGCTTCTGGTTTAGAAGCTTCTGGCTTGGAAGCTTCTGGTTTGGAAACTTCAGGCTTAGAAACTTCTGGTGTAGAAAATTGTACTTTAGAAACTCTTGGAGGAACTGGAGGACTAGTTTTAACTTCTCCAGAACTCTTTTTACTCTTCACGGCATCAATCACAGCTTTACCAGCTAAAATCGGAGCAGCAACAACAGCTAATAAACCTAACTTAGCAGCATCAGCAACTGACATAGACCCTCCATGTCTATCCTTCAATTTCCCTGTTTTTGGGTCAAGCAAGCCCTTCTTCACTGCTTCTTTAGTAGTAACAGATTCTGCAGACTTTACATCATAAACAACTGAGTCCGGTTCAATAAGACCAGCATCTATCGCTTCCGTAAGGTTGTAAGACTTTTGACTAGCAGGATCCTGGAACTTCTCAGTCTTCTCGTCATAAATTTGCTCGAATGCTTCCAAAACAGTAAATGAACTATTCGTTCTATTACTAGTATCAGGATCACTAACAGGCAAGGAAGTATCAAGAATTCCCACCTTAACAGCCTCAGCGATTGGCATCACTGCTCCCGAATTTGGATCCGTGTAGGTTCCAGCCTCCATATCTACTAATCCTTGCTCAACAGCATCACTAAATGTCATCTTGATATCCCTTGTTGTAAATTCTTCTTTAGTTTCTGATTCATCTCTAACAATACCTTTTTTCTTTGCCTCTTCCATTTGTATTGTTTTACCCGTATTAACATCTTGAACTTCCGTAGGACTCACAAGCACAAAACCAGGTGCGAGTTCAACAGTCTTTGTTGTAATTGTATGATAAGAAGTTATAGTTTCCGTAACAGCTTTTATAGTTCCCATATTTTCAGGTTGGGCTTTAATAACAAGTAGACCCGATTCTACGGCTTCACTAACAGGAATTTGTTCGCCGGTCTTCGGATGATATAATACGCCTTTCTTTTGGTCTATTAGACCAGAGTCAAGAGCTTTTGTTACTTCTATGTTATCAGGTGCTGCTGGATAGGGTAAGGCCATTATAAAATCTGTCTGTATCGCTTCTTCAAGAGACAAACGCTCGCCAGTTATTGGGTGAGTAATGTTTTTCCTCTTTGCATCCACAAGACCTCGTTTCAAGGCCACAGGGAATGTCATACCTGCTGGAGGAATTTCTGTTAGATTCCTAGTGTCTTCTGAATCAAAGACATCGGCTTCTACCGCCTTAACCAATGTCATCTCACCGTTTTGAGTTTGGACTATAGAACTATCTGGGTCAATTATATTGTTAAAAATGGCACTTTCTATTGTTACTTGCTTCCCACTAGGATCCGCAAGCTTGGAACAGGGATCCAAAATTTCGCAAACTATCGCGTCATTTAAATTAAGTGCGACTCCAGTTTCTGGATGAATGATCTTACCTTCCTGTGGATCTATCAGGCCTTGTTTGTACAAATCAGGAATAGAAATACTCTTAGCTACAGGAACCAACATATCTGCACTTTCTGGATCTAAAATTCCACGTTGCAAGGCTTCTTTTATCGTCAAAGGTTCGCCTCTTTGTGGATCTACAATCTTTCCACTATCTGCATCTATTTTATTTCCCTTGATAGCTTCTGATAAAGTCAGAAGCTCCCCATCATCACCGGAAAGTTTTGTCTCGAGAACTTTAGCAGTTTCTCTGTCCATTAAACCTGTCTCTAAAGCCTCCTTGGGTCTGACTATCCTTTTTCTCATCCTCTGAAGAACGATCGGCTTCGCTTCCCTTTCAGGACTTCGAGATAGAGATCTCGCTCTTCCAATTGTGACCTTGTATTTCGGTTCAGTTGTTACACGAGATCTTGTCTTTTCTCCTAAGGAAGGGCCTGTTTCGTCAACTTCATCAAGGAATATGTGACTCTTTTCAGGAACCTTGATACTTTCTTTTGAATCTGGAAGGTTTATCGCTTGTTGAAGCTCTTCTGGGGTAATAATACCTTTCTCGAAAGCTTCGGTAGCTGGGATTTCTTTTCCAGTTTCAGGATCTCTCACTATTATGGAAGTAGATTTGATCACCTTATCAGGCTTAACGAGTCCTCGTTCAATTGCAACTTCGCGAGGAATTTTCTCACCAGTTCGTGGATCTTCAATCATTGCTTTTCTAACAGCTTCGACAGCTGCTGCTGCTGCTACAAGAGGAGCTCCTAAAACAGCCACGAGGCCTAATTTTGTCGCGTCAGCCAAGGACATACCTTTTCCATTTTTATCTTTATAGCTGCCTTTATCAGAATCTAATATACCTTCCCTAATTGCATCTTTTACTCCAATTTCTCTGCCAGTTCGTGGATCTTTAACAACCACAACATCAGGTTGTAAAGCACCTCCGTTGATAGCAGTTAAAAGATCAGCAGATTGTCCAGACTCTGTGAAAATTACTAAGGCAGTTGCTGGATCATAAATTACTCCCTGCTTGACTTGCACTGGATCTAAAATATTTTGATTCTCTGAAGTCTTGACTTCTGCATGTTTTGTAGGATCGTCAATCCTTGAAATTTCGACTTTGTCTGGTTCACCACAAACTTTTGTAATTTGAAGCAGCCTAGGAGATGAAGACTCAACTTCGAGAATTCTTTCTTCAAGAATCACGCATCCTTCTGCTACTGCTTCTTTCATCGTTATTTTTTGAGGATATGTATAGTGACCTGTTGAATCTAAAATTCCTTTATCGAGGCTTCTCAGGAGAGAAACTTTCCTTCCATTATTCGGATCTACAACAATGGCTGAGTTGGGATTGATTATTCTTAGTTTCACACATTCTTCAAAGGATACCAACCTATCGGTACCAGGAATCATACACATTCCATTTTCAGGATCGAACAGCTTCCTTTCGATAACTTCCTTAAGCATCCATCCATCTGCTGGTATTTCAAAAGCACTCTTATCTGTAGATTCGTGTTCTATAAATTTCGCAGATTCCCACTTATCATTCTTAACTGAGGGATCAGTGTATTCAAATTCCATTGGCACTGGACGACTTTTGTCAGGACTTGATCTGTAATCTTCATCTGAAGGAGATAAACTTGATTTCGAAGGGGTGCTAGAAATTATAACCCTTGTTGGAGAAACGGAACCAGATTTTGTCGGCGAAACAGAACTTTCCCTAGTAGGTACTGAACTTTCTCCAGACTCTCTGAATTCCAAAAGAGTACTAGTTTTGTATCTCTGACCCATGAAATCAGATGGAGAAATGGATACGGAAGCTTCAGAAATGACAGATAAAGGAGAAGTGTCTGAATCATCTCTTGAGGGTGAAACAATTTCCCGACTGATGATAGTAGTCGTCGTCCCTATCGCTTTTGGAGAAGAAATATCTCTTGGTTTATCAACTCCGCCAATATCCCGAACCACAGTTGTTTCAAACAACATCTGCTTCGGTTCCTTCATTCTCTTAAGCGAATACTTCTCAACCTGACTTTCAGAAAGCTCTCCTACCAAACTTTCCCTAACTGCATCTTGAACACTCATAACTCTTCCACTATCCGGATCATAAAACTCTCCAGTTTTTTCGTCTATCAGATTTTTAGAAATTGCTTCTGCGAAGGATATTTTATAATCCCTCGTGATGGTTTCACCAGATTCTGTAATGGTGACGTACTTCTTTATTGTCTTCGTCATCGTTTGTGTAGTTACCGTAATATTTAACAAGCTAGCGAGTAAAGCAGCACCGTCTGGTGTTATCAAACCTCGCCTAATCGCTTCTTCTAAAGGCACTGTTTTCCCAGTTCGAGGATCAAGCAGTTGTCCCGTTTTAGGATCAAGTAGTCCGAGTAAAACTGCTTCTATTACACTCACTTCCCTTCCTCTCTCCGTAACCCCTATTCCTCTATTTAACATTTCCATCACCTCAGGTCTAGCATGACCTTCTTCTGTTGCTTCATTCAACGACAAAGTTTTCCCAGTTTTCAAATCAACAACAAAAGATCCCCCAGCTTTTGGACTAACAAGTCCCTTTAGTAAAGCCGCATTCAAACTGATCAACTCCCCAGAAACAGGGTCCTTAAATCCGTCAATATCAAATATAGACTTCTGTGAAACCGAGGTTATCAAACCTTTATCAACAGCCTCAGGAATCGTCAGCACCCTTCCCGTAGAAGCGTCTCTGTATTTACCTTCCGGTTGTATAATCCCGCAAGCTAAAGCGTCAGAAAGTGTAAGAAACTCACCACTTCTTGTATCCGAAACTGACTTTATACGATCCGAATCTAAAACACCTCTCGAAATCGCTTCCAGAATACCCAATTTTGTTTGATGAGCTGGACTAGCGATTTTTCCATTTTCATCAATGATCTCTAGATCAGTACAATCTTTCAGCGTTAGGGGTTTGATAATTAGCTGCCTTCTTCTCGCCTCTTTTAGTGAAAGTTTCTCCATTGACTTATCGTCCAAGTATTTGCCGGATTTCGGATTTAAAAGACCTTGTCCTATCGCTTCAGAAACTGTGACTTTAGTATCGCTTCGTGTATTGACCACCTCCCGGACATCCGAATCTATGATTCCTTTAGCAATCGCCTCATCTAGTAGATAATTGTCTCCCGTATTTCTATCAACGACCCGACCCGCTCTGTCATCAACCAATCCTTGTGATATCGCATCTGACAACGCGACCGCTCCTCTTTTAATATTCACGGTAGTATTTATTCTGGCTAGGTAACCTCTGGAGTAAGCTTCCTCAATGGCAATTTTTTCCCCACTCGCTGTTATAAATCTTCCGGTTTCTGGGTCCAGAAGACCCTCTTTCATCGCATCGGCAACGCTAATTCCCCCTGTGGCGAGATAAGTTACCTTGACTCGATCGTCTCCTCTCTCGGCATCAAGAATCTCCCTCTGAATGGCCTCCAAAAGTGAAATTCGACGACCATCTTCCGTGATACCGCAAGGTCTTAACAATCGTTTCGCGAGTTCCTCGTCTATGAGATTGGCACGTGCAGCCTCCTCGATGGAGATGCTAGATTTTCCGTCAGCTGAAGTAGCTATTCTACCATTCCTAACGTCCAAAATTCTAAGACTTATCGCCTCGCCTACTGAGATTAATTCTTTTGTGGCTGGGTGGATAATACCCCTAACTTCCATCAAGTTATCAGCACCGATACCCTCCTCGGATCTGTGAATCTTTTTAAGACTCCTAATCTCACTAAATTGCATACTGCTACTACCACCGGACCAGTTCGCTCGCGAAGAGTCGACCTCGGTCCCTGGTCTAGATGAATCGCCATTTGCGAAACCCTGAGTTTGATTGTAAGGACGCTTAAGGGGCGACGAGGACTCCCTCGATGAGACCTGCTGGTACTCGCTCGAGAAGGTCGTCGCTGTCGACTCATGACGCTCGTACCTGAATCGCGAAAAAATTAAAGATTGTCAGCTGCTTATGATAAAAAAAGCAAAGATCTTAGAGAAATATGTAAAAAACAATAAAATAGACATCTCGGAAAGAATAAATAATAGTGATGAAAATCGTACAACCTTGACGTAGAATTTCAAGACTAAACAGTGAAAACTGTCAATCATTTCAAAATGTTATGACTTTTTCCGATTTCGTTATGACTTCATAAGGACCAAAGCCGGATGACAAAAGTGGTTTACATATTCCTAAGGGTGGCCGCAAAACTTCTTTTTTAAAATCTCCTGACTTTTCCGTGATTTCCCCCTAATTTTTCGTTTTTCCTGGCCATTAATATATTTAAAGACCAATACTCTAATCTTCTAACATTTTTAATATCGAATCTTTTGTAAATGGAATTAAACAGTTTTAAATTTAAATTTGTAAATCTATTATTTATTATTATTATCAGGGCTGCCACAGTCTAATTTACTAATGCTCTTTTGAATTTAAAAGAATTATTCCAGGTAAATTTGAAAAATTTAAGGATAAATTCATAAGAATTTAAAAAAATTCAACTTAAATTCAAATGAATTGGAAAAAATTTTAAAAATTCAAATGAACTGAAAACAATGGAAAAATATGAAAAAAGTCATTGAATTCATTAAGTTTAAAATGAGTTCAGAAAAATTCAAGGGAATTCAAAATAATTTTCTGAAATGTCTAATTAAAAGTAAGTTAAAAGACTTCAGGATGAAATAAATAGAAAATTGAAAACAAATTTTAAGTTCCGCTGAATTGAGTAGAATTGAGTGAATTTAGGAAAATTCAAATAAATTTTAAAAAATTCAAGAGAATTCCAAAGAATTAAAAAGAATTCAGGATAAATGAATAATATATAAAATCCCATGAAATTTTTTAAAAGATCTTAACACCATATAGGTCTTATAAAATTCTTTCATATCTTCCGAAATTTGAGGAAATTCTTTATAAAATAAAAATTTGTTTTAATCTCTTAAAATAATTAAAATCCTTGGAATTCCCTTGAAATTTTTCAATCTCTTGAAAATGACTTGGAATCTTTTACAATATCCTAGAATATTTCAAACCTTTTGAAATCCCTTCAAATTATTGACATCAATTAAAATGCCGTCGAATCTTTTAAAATTCCCTAAAATCTTTCAAATCCTTTGAAATCCCTTGAAACATTTTAAAGTTCTGGAAAATTCTTTGAAATCCCATTAAATTACGAAAATCAATTGGAAATTCCTTGGAATATTTTTATATATCCTAAAACGTTTAGAATACTTTGAAACCCTTTATCATTTTTAAAGCTCTTTATAAATTATTTGGAAGTTTTAATAAATTTTTTAAATATTTTAAAACCTTATAGGTCCTGTAAAATTCTTCCATGGCGCTTTTAAATCCCTTTGAATCATTAAAATCAATCAAAAATTCGTTGGAATCTTTTAAAATACCCTGAAATATTTCAAATAATTTTAAATCTTTTGAAATCCCTTGAAACTTTTTAAAGTACTTGAAAATTCCTCGGAAATTTTGAAAATACTCTAAAATCTTTAAAATGCATTGAAGTCACTTCAAACTATTGAAATATATTAAAAATTTACTAAGATATTTCGAATCCTTTAAAATTTTTTAAATCCCTTAAAATTTTTAAAAATATCCTAAAATCCTTTAGAATACCTTCAAATTTTATAAAACTACTAAAAATTCCTTGGAATGTTTAAAAATACTGAAAAATATTTTACACAAATCCTTTCAAATCTTCTGAAATCTATTGAAACTTTTTAAAGTTCTTGAAAATCTCTTCAAAGTTGTAAAAATACCCTAAAATCTTTAAAATCATTTGAAATGTTCTGAAATCCCTTGAAACATTAAAATTTTATTTTTATTTTCTATGGAATTTTTAAAAATACCCTAAAATATTAATGACTGTAGTGACTTTATCTTAAAAAGGTGCCAAAAAGTGTCTGTGTTGCATCTCTGATTATTCTTGACAGTCACTAAAAATGCTTCTTACAGAAATTTCCTGACTTTTGAAATTTTTTTTCAAAATCCCTGACTTTAACCTGATTTTCAGGTTTTCCCTGTTCTGCGGCCACCCTCGTCTCTCTTCTTTTTCATCTAACTTTATAAACACTTTAGAAAATCACGTGAAATAATCAACTATGCATTTAAATTATTATTAATTATTAAAAAAGCGACTACTCACTGAGACTCGGTGAAGTGCGTTGTCGTCGAAGTGAATCGTTCCTCGCTGGTCGTGCTCTCATAAATGTTGAATTCTGTTCTGAACGTCCGCAGAGGTCGCTGCTCCTGAAGAGCACGCTGAAAAAGCAATGACAGAAGATACGTTAACGTAAACATCTTTCTGCGACATTTTCACAACCACAGTTTTCTATTTGTTTAAAAAAAAAGTCTTGACTCTTCATCATTTCCCGCACTTAATTCCCTTTTTGGACACTTGAAGCACTTTAATCAAAAATATTGGGAGCTATTTTCAATTCAAAGAAACAATTTATTGTTTAGAGAATCAACAAGTGTCCTGTATTTCCTCATAATTTCTGGTTCACTGCTTCCTGAACTAAAAAAAAAGGGTCACCCGCTGCACGATAAATTTCCCAGTTTATTACACTTTTTTCAAGGTTCTCCACTCTTCTTCAAACATTTATTTTGTGACTTTCTCGAAATTGAACTACTGGAAGAATAACTGATCTGAAGAGATCTGATTTTATGAGTAGCCTGTCAACCGACGCATCGAAGAATGACGCTCCCACAAATTAAAAAAAACATTCCTCATGGTAGAAATCTTTGAAGCGTGAATTTCAATCGTGGAACACCGCACCGGTGCCTTTTGACAAATCAGACGGTGCCAGACAGCTCCCGAGTAATGCTTTGCTAAGCGAGATTTGATAGGATATGCAACCACGAGAGTTGATAACGCCTATCAGTAAAATAGAGACAGAAAAAGATGATGAGAACTTTACGCTTTCCACGGAAAACTGAAGCTGGGCTTGGCAAAATCATTATTCTCGAAAAGATCTATAAATACTTTTGAAAAGTGGCGGTGGAACCTAAGAAACCAACGTGATTTTCAGCGTGGATTTATATTTAGAATATATCTCACTCTTCCTTCCTAGTATTTTTTTAATGAACAAATTAGATTGGAAATAAGAATTAAAATTATACTCGAGAATTGTATTTTCCAACAAATTATTTATTGCAGGATTACAGTTGTCAGTTACTATGTGAAAAAAGTAGCTTTTCATTACTCAAAGTTGTTTTATATCTTAAACTTGAAATTTGAAAATTAAATCAAAAAATTATCTAATCAATTATTGCAAATATTATACAGATTACAAAGATTAAAAATTCAACAAATTTAAGTTTTCGGTTTTGTTAGCGTTTTTTTACCGGAAATTGACATTTTTAAGCAAATATCATTACATTTTAAAGGTTCCTAATTTTTGAACAATTTTAGGATTCATATTGGTATTTTAAAGCGAAAATCATTATAATTTGAACAATATTTAGAATCTTTTAATGTCGGAAATTGGTATTTTTAATACAAAAAATTAATTTCAAAGATGACTCTCAAATTTTAACAATTTTCGGCTATGTTTTTCGACGGAAATTGTTATTTAAAAAAAATGGATTTCAAAGAAGATTTATAATCTTCAATAATTTTCTTTTTATGTCATGTTAGTCTTTTTAGGTCTAAAATTGATATTTCTAATGAAAAATCATTATATTTGAAATTGGTATTTTTTAATCAAAAATGCAACGCGTTTATTGTCTATTTTTTATTAAAAAAAATCTACATATTAATTCTGAAGTTAAGACATCAATATCCATCAATTATCAAAAATATTTCTATTGCTTTTCTATTATTTTAGATAAAAGATACTATGAATTACAAAAAATTTGTGTTAATATTAATTTTATATTTTAATTTAAAAATTACATGTGACAAAAAATAATAATCGTACGTATTTGTTATCTAGTAACTGTAAATAATTGCTGACGATGACTTTATAACTAGAGTTTAATCTCAATTATGTGATAATTTAACGCAATGAGTACGAAGATAAAACAATCTTAACAAATGCATTTCAACAATAAACAGGAAATATTACGTATTATACTTGTGTCATATTTTTTCATGTCAAAGAGTAAAAATAAAATATTAAAAAATATATTTAATAAAAATATTCCTAGGTATTGACGAAAAAACTGATTAATTGTTCCAGCTTTAAAATTCTCGTAAAAAAAAGTATCAAAAGTAGTTCTTTCTTGGTTGAAAAATAAAAAAGGAAACAGAAACTATAAATAATATGACAATATATTGAAATATTATCAGCTTGTTCTTTAAAAGAAAAAAATGATTTTTTATGAATAAAGTTAAAAGTGTAAGCAAAATAATTATGTTACCAATATACATTTTTTTAAATCATGGCTCATTTTTTCGGTGAAAACATTCACCACAACTCTATTTTTTCCAATTTTGAAAATAAATAAATGCCCTTCAAAAATAGTAAATAAAAAAAATGCTTTCTTTTTAAAAAATTGTCATAACAATTTCAGTCCTAGACAAATTAACTTTTAAAATTGGAAACAGGGCAGTGATAGAGAATCTTCTCCCCGAAAGAAGCCACCGTTTATTAAAATTCAATGATTTTCAAAAAATTTGTAAAAACCGACAGTAAGAAAAAATTAAATTGCAAAAAACATTGTTAAAATAAACGTTTTTTGTAAGATTGAAATTTTTTCATTAAAAATCATGTTTTTTATTTGAAATTACATCATCAGTAATATAATTTATTTTGATTCTTAAAATCATAGAAAATTAATTTTTTTCATACATCCGATTTTTGGCTCAACTACCATAATATTTCTTTTAATTAGAAGCATTCAATATTATCCTGATACATGCAAAATACTCTTTGTGAATCAAAAGGTGAAACTATTTTTAAATTATTGCATAATACATCGAATTAAAAAAATTGTTTTTATTACTTGATTAAACGCCTGATTAAGTCAAGACCAAAAACACTTTCCTAAACCAATAATCCACTCGATTAAAATTTATTTTGCAAATTTGTATTTGTAATTAGCATGTTCTTGAGAAGTGGCCAAATGTGTAAAAAAAAATGAGTCTCAAAGTTTCTCAACACATTTGCTATTTGTTTTCGACACAATTTAGTGCATGATTGGGACCCTTGACCTACTCAAATAATTGCCTTGCATTTCACCTAAGCATTTAGCCAACTTTCCACCTTCAACTAAATGGGAGTTTTCTAAAAACTTATAGTTTCTGCTTTTTCAGACTTTTATCGCCGGAAAAAATTCCCGATTCGCAAAATTTTGTGCTGTTCATTGAAATTAAAAAATTCTAAGTAGAAAAGCATACGATTACTTTCATTTGAAGGAATCAAAACGAAACTGCAAAGTAAAGCAGTCAAAATTCAACTATTCTGAAATTTCAACTTTCCAAATTAAAGTTTAAAAATATCAATTGAAAAACTTTTAATTCGACCAGAAGGCGAATTTTTAACAAAAGAGTTGAGTTTTGAAGTTCAAAAGTCAAATGGCTTAGAAAACAGTTTAATTTCGAACCCAAAAAGATGAAATTTCAACAAAAATAATAATTTTTAACCACAAAAGATGAATTTTGAAACAAATAGTTGAATTCAAAACAAGAAAAATAATTTTTAACCAAAAAATTGCATTTGCAACCAAAAATATAATTTCCAAAGAAACAGTTGAATTTATCACCAAATAATTTAAATTTTATTCAAACGAAATTAATTTTTAACGAAATGGTTAAATTTGCATCCAAATAGTTGAGTTTTGAAGCCAAAACGACGATTTTTTTATAAGACAGTAGGATTTCGAACAATAATATTCACTTTCAAACCAGAACGATGGATTTTTAACCAAAAAGGATGACTTTTATACCATAAAATATGAATGTTCAACAAAAGAGATTCAAATTCAACCACAAACAGTTGCATTTTCAACCAAATAGTTGAATTTTCAAACCAAAAAAAACTATATTTTTAAAAAGCAGTTGATTTATCAACCTTAAAATGTGAATTTTCAACAAAAAAGTTAACGTTCTACCAAGAATAATGAATTTCCAACCAAATAGATTAACTCTCAATCAAAAGAGACAAATTTTCAACAAAATAGTTTAATTTTTAACCACATAGTTGAATTTTCAAGCTAAAAAGCCGAATTTTTTAGAAGACAGTTGGATTTTTAACAAAAAAGTTCATTTTCAACCAAGAAACGAACTTTTCAAACAAATTTTCAACCAACAAAATAATTTAATTTTTAACCACATAGTTGAATTTGCAAGCCAAAAAGACGAATTTTTTAGAAGACAGTTGGATTTTTAACAAAAAATTGCATTTTCAACCAAAAAGGATAATTTTTCTACCATAAAAGATGAATTTTATCTCAAAACAGAAGAATTTACTACCAAAATACTTCAATTTTTAACAAATAAGAATGAATTTTCAACTAAAAGGCGAATTTTTAACAAAAGAGTAGAGTTTTCAAGTTAAAAATATGAATTTTTTAGAAAACAGTTGAATTTTAAACCGGAAAAGAACCATTTTCAACAAGAAACTTGATTTTTAATCAAGAAATGTCAATTTTCAACGAAATATTTGAATTTTCAGCCAAAAATGGAATCATTTAATGGTCAGTTTAAAAAACTAATTTACAAAAAAAATAATTTTGAACCCGTTGAACTGAACTAAAAAAGACGAATTTTTAACAAAAAGACGCATTTTTTGGAAGACAGTTGAATTTTCAACAAAAAATTTATTTTTAACCAAGAAAAATGAATTTTCTACCAAACAGGATCAATTTACAAGCCAATAGTTGAATTTTGTAGCCAAAAAGACGAATTTTTTAGAAGACAATTTAACTTTGAAGAAAAAAGTTATTTTCAACCAAGAAAGATGAATTTTCGACCAAAAAGGATTAACAAAATAGTTCCTTTTCAATTTAAAAAAATCATTTTTAACTCAACAATTGCATTTACAGCCAAATAGTTGAACTTACAATCAAACTTGAAGAATTTGCAACAAAATAGTTGAGTTTTTAACTAAAATTAATTAACTTTCAACCAAAAATAGTTGAATTTTCTTATTAGGTTCTATTAATTCAGTTCTAATGCAATCAGAAAAACGAGAAAAAGAAGAAGTGTCCTGAAAACAGGGAGAAAAAGAGATTCTTTAAAAACCGGGAAACGAATGGGAAGATTTAATATAATGACTTTTCTTAGTCGATAAATATTTTTACAGGCATAAACTTTCAGGCTTTTTATTAAAAATTAATTAATCTTGAATGAAAATTGCTCTTTTGTGAAAGAAATTACTCGCACGCCTCGAATAGAGCATGACATCACTATTACAATATCGCTACCTGCTCGCAAACTGCCTCCATGAACTTGATTCTCAGACTTTACATAACTCGAGGTCGGAGTTCTGACAAAAGTTACGAAAGACTAGACACAATTTGACCAAAGTTTGAAAATTTATACAATAATTTGGTAAAGTCTCTTGACAGAAGAATCAATTTAAAAAAATTTAAGCCACTGAAAATTAAAACAGTGTCAAAAGATCTGAAAATTAGTTAAACTATCTTATACTGAATACTCTAAAAGGGAAAATGATTATAAAGATTCTAAAAAACTTGACTAATATGAATCGTTATGGAGACCAATAAGGAAACGAAAAAGAAACAAGTCTCGAGATCTTTGTGCTGAAATTTCTGTTCTGACAGAATTTTAAAAACATTTTAAAAACCATGAAATGTCCTTTTTGGTGTGTAAAAATATATTTTGAAAAGATTCTTCGTCAATTTTGTGCCAAAACGTAAGTCGACTTAACTTTTGGGACGAAACTGCAAAAAAAAGCTTTTAAAACTGTGTAAAACATATTTTGGATTGTGCAAACATTTTAAAACCCATAACATGACCTTTATGGTTTGTAAAAATACATTTTGAAAAGATTCTTCGTCAATTTTGTGCCAAAACCTAATTCGACTTAGGTTTTCAAACATTTTGAATTCGTACGATGTCCCTTTCGGTTTGTAAAAAAACACTTTGAAGTTTCTTCGGTGCCCAACTCGAAAGGAGAATTACCTGTCTAACGATCCTCTTCTCCGAGGTTTTCATTGTGTTTTTTTCACTCGCATTATTTTTCCAGTATAACTATATTCCGGATTATAATCCCTAATCGATTTTATCGGCTGACCTACGATAAAATTATCGAAGACCGAACATCATGTCACTCAAATAACAAATTTTCAAGCACTTTAGTTAAAAAGAAGCCAGATAAGATTCTTTATTGTTTTAGGCTACATTTTGATTATCCACTTTTCAAAAAAACATCTTTTTTATATCAAAAGAACTTCACTTTTGGTCAACTCACTCAACTTTCACTTCTTCGAACTAAAATCTATGAATTGTTTCAAAGATCCGTTTTCGATTATTTAAAACTTCTCTGATTTGAAGTTAAAATCCATTTCAAAAAATAAAAGATATAAAAAATTAATAAATAAAATTGAAAAAATAAGAAACCTCGTTACGAATATGAAAGTACGATGTTGTCCGAACGAAGTGAGCTGGTAAACTGGCAAAACGATGCTAAAGACACATGCTACTAACGAAATGACGTGAGTAAAGCTCGAATGCTTGCTGGATTTATGAATGAAATCTTAAAGATTCCAACCTTTTTTACATAATATCTAGAAAATAGACATGCGCACGATTATTATTTTTTTGTCTCGCGCAATATTTAAATTAAAATATAAAAATTAACACTAATATACAATTTGTTACTTCATAGTATTTAATATCTAAAATAATAGAAAAGAAAAGCAAGAACATTATTTTTCATGATTGTTGAAAATTGCTATTTTAAATGATGAATCTTCAACCAAACAAATAAATGTGTATCAAAATGGTTCAACTTTCAACCAAAAAAAGTCGAATTTTCAACAAAATAGCTGAATCCTCAACAAAAGCCGATTAAATTTGAACCAACCAGTTTTGTTTTTCAGCGAAAAAGGTGAAATTTCTACCAAGAAGATTAATTTTCTAACAAAATAGACGAGTTTTCAATAATACACATGAATTTTCTATCAAATAGTTTAATTTTCCACTGATAAAAATAAATCTTTACCCAAAAATGGAATACTTGAATTTTCAGATTAAAAAAAAGTAATTTTCAAATAAAATACGAATTTTTAACCGAATAGTTAAATTTTTAACTAAAAAAGATGAATTTCCAATCAAAAATGGAACGGTTACATTTTCACTTGAAAAATTAATTTCCAACCAAAATCCAGGCGGACAAAATTATACGTAGTGTGAAAAATATATAATTATTTCCACTATGTATAAACTATATATAATTTGTTCGCCCGATAAAAAAAATATTCAATAAAATAGTTAATTTTTTAACCAAAAATATGAATTTTCGACTAAAATCATGAATCTAAAACCAAAGAAGAGAATTTTTAACAAAGGAGTTCAAATTTCAACCAAGTAGTTGAATTTTCAAAAAAAAAAAATTAATTCTCAAAGAAAATTGTAATAGTTGATATTTTAGGAAACAAAAATTTCAATTTTACTTCAAAAGCAGTTAAGTTCAACCAAAAAGACAAGATTTCAACCAAATTTTCTACTTATTTTCAACCCGAAAATTTGAATTTTCTACCAGAATAGTCAAATTTTTAACCCATAAGGACGATATTTCAAGAAAATAGTTGAATATTCAACAAAACAGATGAATTTTGATCTGAGAAAATTAATTTTTAATATATTACTTCAAATTGTAACCAATTAGTTGAATAATGAAGCAAAAAAACAGTAAATTTCCAACGAATAATGTTATAATTTATATTTTAAACAAGCAATATTCTAATTTGAAATCAAAAACAGTTGAATTCAACCAAAAAAGACGAATTTTCAAGCCAAAAAGACAACCAAGGACAATATTTTGCATTTTTTCAAAAATAAAAATTTTCGACGAAAAACAGTAACATAGAAAAACAAAAAATTCTTTAAGATTG
Organism: Andricus curvator; assembly: GCA_932195095.1. Classification (NCBI taxonomy): domain Eukaryota; kingdom Metazoa; phylum Arthropoda; class Insecta; order Hymenoptera; family Cynipidae; genus Andricus; species Andricus curvator. Next base: position 259,261 of record CAKNYM010050911.1, read on the forward strand.
TAAATCTTCCTTCATACCTGATGTTTTTTGTTTAAAATAACCTATTTCCGGTGTAAGATACCAACATAACCTAAAACTGTTAAAAAGTTCTTAATCTTCTTTGAAATCCAATTTTTTTCACTTTTTCAATTTTTTTTTTAATACGACAGATTCCCTGTGAAAATGTCAATGTAACCTGAAACTGTTTACAACATTAAAAACTGAAAATCTTGCTAGAACAATAATTTTGTTTAATACTAATGTTGGTATAAAACACTAACGTAACCTAAAATTGTTGAGAATTATGAAACTTTAAAATTTAATGATTTTTGATTAAAAATTTTAATCTTCAAAATATAATCATTTTTAGATTAAAAATACAAATTTTCTGGTGTACCTCACGAAAATAACATAAATTGTGCAAAATTGGTAGTTCTGATGATGATTTCTGCTAATTTCCGGTGAAAAAAAAAACGCGACCTAAATTTTTTTAGAAATTTTAAGTCTTCGAAATTTTATGATTGTATAATAAAATTCGTTTTTTAACTACTGATTTCCAGCGAAAAGCTTGAGATAGAAAACAACTTTAAGTAATGAAAAGCCAATCAGTTTTTCAGCAATGATTGCCTCTGATAATCTGTCTTATTAGGTCCTAATTTAAACATCAAAAAATTATCTTGCTTAATGATCTATAAAGACCTTGTAACAATTTCTCAATTTTTTTACCGTTGGTAACAGAATTCGCGATTTTAAATGTCGAAAGAGTTTTTATTATGCTTTCCGATAAACCTTATCTGCCAAGATTAGAGTTATGAACTGCAAGTCTGCACAGGTGAAACAGTAGAGTACGACACTTTTATCCCACCAATAGTTTTTACACTGTAGTTAAAAATAAAATTTATTTAATTTGAAATCAAGCAGCTGGAAACCCAAATCTTAGAAAAAACAATCGCTTTTTTGGTTAATTCTCTTTTTCAAACAAATATTTCAGTAATAGTGAAAAAATAAATTCACAATTTTCAATTTGAAGACTTTAAAATTTAACGATTTCAAATTAAAAATTAAGACAATTTTTCAATATGTAACAATTTAAAGTTGCAGTATTCAAAACCGAATGATTTAAAAAAAAAAAGTTTATTTTTAAGCATCGAAGAGTACAACCTTCCAAATAAATTATTTATAATTTTAAATATTTAAGAGTGGACAATTTGAAACTGAAGAACGCATTTTAAATTAAAAAATGTATAATTAAACTGTTCGATATTGCATCATTAGAGTAGAAAATAAAAAATTTTAATCATAGAATTATAAAAAAAATGTACCTGAAAGCCTTTAAGGATTTAAAAATTTATAATAATATTATAGAGTTCGAAATTGAAGAAGTTGAAATTATATCTTCATAAAATTCAAAAATTTAACTTTTTAAACATTTAGACTTCAACAATTGGACACTTTTTTGTTTAAATTACAAATGTATGTATTTTGGATAATTTTAGTTTAAATTCGTCAATCTGGAACTGCAAATCTTTAAAATTGAAACATTTAATATTAAAGCCTAAGAAATTTAGCAATACAAAAAATAGTACAAATTTGAAAATTGAGAGATTAGAAATTAAAAAATTGTAACATTGAAGCATTCGATGATTTTAAGAGAATTTAATGGATTTTAAGAGATTTTAAAGAACTTCAAGAGATTTTGAAGAACTTCCAATTTTCTTAGAAATATTTCCAAAGATTTCGATGTATTTCAAAAGCTTTTAAAGAATGTTAGGAAATTTCAAGGAACTGCAAGCGATTTTAAAGGATTTAATTGGTTTACAAAAGGATTTCAAAGGATTTTGAAGGATTTCAAGAGATTTCGCAAGGTTCCCAAGGATTACCAAAGATTTTCCGGAGTTTTTAAATATTTTAGAATAATTTAAGGATTTCGAAGGATTTTAAGTGATATTTTTGGATTTTAAAGGATTACAAGGGATTTTATGGCATTTTAAAAGATTTTAATGAATTTCAAGGGATTTCGTGAGGTTACCAGATATTTTCAAGAGATTTCAAAGGACTTCCAAGAATTTTGATAAACTCTAAAGAGTTTTACGAGATTTCAATGAATGTTGAAAAATTTAAAAAGACTTCAATGGTTCTCAAGGGATTTCCAAACACTGCAAAGGATTTTAAAGGATTTCAAGAAAATTTTAAAATCTCCCAAGGATTTTACGAAATTTTAAGAGATTGAAAAAGATTTTAAGAGATTCCTAAAGAATTTAAAGGGTTAACCAGAATTATTAAAGATTTAAAATGATTTAGCAATGTTTTAAAGGATTCAAAGTTCGTCTAGTTTTTTGAAGATTTCAAATGATTTCAAGACATTCCAAAGAATTTCCAAGGTTTTCAAAAAACTGTCACGGGACTTCAATTCTTTTCAGGGACTTCTTTAAATTTCAAAGAATATAAAGTGATTTTCCAAACATTTGAAAGAATTGTGCCTGATTTTAAGGTATTTTGTAAGATATCATGGTAATTTAAATGTTTTCAACAATATCGTGGTTTAACAGATTTCACGATATTTCAAGGAATCGAAAAGTTTTAAAAATAATTAATTTCTTACTATCGATTCAAAATAAATATTATTTAAAAAAATTACATTCAAATTGTAATTTCATGCTCATAAAATTGAAAAATTTGAATTTGAAAGCACTCAGGTGCGTTTACAAAATATGTAATAATTTTTAAAATTGAAATAGCTATGACTTCTACGAAACACACAAAATTAAGTATTATAAATAAATAATAAAAAAATGATAAATATAAATTCTCTAAAATATTTTAAATCCTTTAAAATCTGTTAAGATTCCTTGAATTTTTTTTAAACTCTTGAAAATTCGTTGGAATCTTTTTAAAATCCTAAAATTCATTAAAAATCTTTGAAATCCTAAAATTCTTGGGAATACATTTTTTGAAATCCATTAAAATATTATAAAATCCCGTGAAATTACATGGAATCTGATTATATTTGAGTTCTGAGAGTTTTAAAGTTTTTTTTACAATTTTGTAATTTTCGTATTTAGTACTTGTGACGTTGTAACAGTTGCTCTCTCTTGAAATAATTCTTCTTATCCACTTGAAATCTGTGTCTCAGTCTGTATATGCAAAACAGGAGAACATTTATATCAGTACCTTTCGGATAATAACGAGGTCTGACATCAGAAATGTATGTTTTTCACTGCCCACGTTTTTCTTCGGTACATTTATGGAAAGCCGGTAAACGTCTAAGTCGCTACGAGCAAGGACAACACCGAACGCCCACGAGATTGCTTTTCACGAACTAAACTGCAGCAGCAGTAGCAACTAGCACCCCATACCCCACCTACAACCTTCCTTATTGATTTTACATTTCACGCCAAGAAAAATTTTCAAATTTCAATTTTTATAAACAAAAAAACATTTTTTAAATCTTCTCTCTTCAATTGCCTTTATTTATTTACCCTTAAACGAGGGTGGCCGCAAAACTTCATTTTCGAAATTCCCTGAAATTCGAATCTTGTTCTATTTTTAATATAGAATCTTTTATCAATGAAATAAAACAATTTTAAATTTAAATTTTTTAACTCTTAATTGCTTATACTAAAATGTACCAAAATTGACTCATTTCTAACCCAAAAATGACTAAAGGTAAGTAATGTGCTTTAATAATGTGACTAATGTTCGTGTGAATAAAAAAAAATCGATTCATAAGATTTCAAAAGAATTCAAGTTAAATTCAAAAGAATTTAAATGAATTGGAACAAATTTTTAAAATCCAAAAAATTGCATTGATTTCAGTAAAATTTGAGAGAATTTTGAGGAATTTAAGGGAAAGGAGGAGAATTCGATAAAGATTCTTAAAAATTGTAATAAAATGAAACAGAAATTTATGTGAATTGAAAACAATTAAAAACATGACAAAATTCACTGTATTGGTGAAATCCCTAAGAATCCAAGGTGCGTTTGGAAGACTTCAAGATAAATTAAACAAAAAATTAAATTTTTTTTTCAATCCATTGAATTGAATCAATTGAAAAGAGTTCAAGAAAATTCTAAATAATTAAAAAGTATTAAAAAGAGATCAGGATAAATTAATACAAATACAATACAAATACAAATCGTATGAAATCTTTTAAAATATCCAATAACTATGAAACTATATAACGAAAAAAACTATAAAATGAGCTTAGAAAAATTTAAGGGAATTACAAAGAATTTGATTAACCGCCTGAGAATTCAAAGTGAGTTTAAAAGACTTCAGGATGACTTAAACAAAAACTTTAAAAAAATTAATACATTGAGTTGAGTAGACTTGAGCGAATTTAGAAGAATTCAAGTTAATTAAAAAAATCGAGAGAATACCGGAGAATTCAAAAGAATGAAGAAAATAAATTCATACAAATTCAGGGTAAATTCCAAATGAATTCAAATAAATTGCAAAAAATACTAAAAAATTTCTTCAAACCTTTAAAACCCTACGAAATCCTTCACTTCTTGTAAAAAAATTCTTTGAAATCCATTAAAATATTATAAAATCCCGTGAAATTCTATGAAATATATTTTCTAAAATCCTGAAAAATTGTACGAAATTGAAATTGTATGCTCATAAAATTGAAGACTTTTAATGATTTTAAAATCTTTGGAATATTAGCAAATCTTATAAAATCCCTTAAACATCTTTTGAAATAATTTTGAAACCTTATAGGGCCTGTCAAATCATTCCATATCATCAGAAATTTTATATAATTATTTAAAACCGCACGAATATTTATTTAAATCACTCAAAATTATGATAGTCCTTGGAAATCCATAAAAAATGTAAAACTCTTGAAAATACTGTGGAATTTTCTAAAATTCCCTAACATATTTCAAATCATTTGAAATCTTTTAAAATATTTTGGAACTTTTTAAAGCTCATGAACATTTCTTAGAATCATTTAAAATGTGTAAAATCCCTTGAAATTATCGAAATCAACTGAAAATTCCTTGGAATCTTGTTAAAAATCATAAGATATTCCAAACCCTTTAAAATATTTTAAAGCCCTTGAAAATTTCTTGGAATTAAAAAAAACACCTAAAATATGTTAAATTCTTTGAAACCCCTTAAAACATTTTTAAAATCTTGAAAATTTTTTGAAATTAAATTTTTTTTTTAAATCTGTCAAATACTTTGAAATCACTTCAAATTATTGAAATATATTAAAAATACCCTACAATATTTCAAATCCTTTAACATTTTTTTTAATTCCCTGACATTTTTTTAAACACTTGAAAGTTCCTTCGAATTTTTAAAAATACCATGCAATCTTTCAAGTTCTTTGAAATCCATTTAAATTATTGAAATTAATTAAAAATTCGTTGGAATCTTAAAAAATTATAAATTATTTAAAACCCTTTAAAATCTTTTGAACTTTTTACAGATCTTGAAAATGCCTTGGAATTTTTAAAAATACCCTAAAATCTTTAAAATTCTTTGGACTCTCGTCAAATTATTAAAGTCTATTACCAATTCCTTCGAATCTTTTAAATTTTCATAAAATATTGCATAATTACTTTGAAATATTTAAAAATCCTTTGAATCTAGTAAATTATCTTAAAAATTCCTTGGATGTTTTAAAAATACCCCAAATTCTTTAAAATCCTTTGAAACCCCTTCAAATAATTGAAATTGGTTACAAATTTCTTGGAATCTTTTAAAACGCCTTAATATATATGAAAGAATTCAATAGTGGTAAATCGATGTATTAATTTATTGAAAAAAGTGACTAAATCTTCCAAAAATGACTAAGACTTTTGCAATTTTTGTTCAAACTCCCTGACTTTTTCTGACCAACGAAATTCCCCGATTTTTTCCTGATTTCCAGGTTTTCTCTGACCTGCAGTACCTGTCTAAACTGGTTAAACAAATTCAGAAAACGTTTTAATAAATTTATTAGAAGTTTCTGACAACCTAATAATATTTTACCATAAAGGAATTTAATTTAAAAAATAAATTTAAATTGTTCATTTAAATCTTGCATTAGACAAAATTACTTCCTGAGAAATAATCGATCCGAATCGTTTCCTTCCCATCTGATTATCGAAATTACCTGCGAAATTATTATCGCTCGGCCTAAATTGAAGGCAAAATCGATCTCGAGATTATTCTGCATGGTAATTTAAACCTAACGAGCTGATATATCAATCTTGTCTCGAGAAAATATTGCCATTGAGCGAAGTAAATACAGAATGATGCAGGCTGCTTGTAACCATCACGTCATGTCTGAGAGCCAGGTGTTGACGCAATTTCTCAAGAACGGCTTTTTCACACAAGAGTGTGAAAGTGACATTTTAGGATTTTTTTCTATTTTTTTTTTAAACAAGTGGTGCTCTTCAGCTAGGAATTTACGTATCTAAATGACCTGTTGATTCTCTCGAAAAGTTTCTTCTAATTTCAAGTCTGCTCGAGAATTATGTAATATTTCCATTCTCAAAATATAAATCTTAGAAATAAATTAAATCAAAATCAGGACTCAAATTAAATTTCAAACAAACTAATTGGTAAGACAATTTATTCGCACCCTAGTTAGCAACATCAAAGGTTAAATTCTACTAAAATACCACAGACGATTGCGCAAAATAGGCTAGGATTTTAGGAATCTGTTCTCGTGTCCCACTAATTTCTGGATAGTGGCCAAATATTAAACCACGTGCTTTAAGCACGACTTTTCTTATTTAAATGGGGTTTATTTTGAATTTTTAAATGTAAATTTAAAAATAAAACTACAGAGTCTCATATGTTGAAATTCCCCAGACCAATTTTGGGTCTATAATAGCCCATAGTAAAAAAAAATCGAAAAAGCCACGAAAATCGCCTCTGGTTTGAAACTAAAAACCTCAGTTCTTTTCTTTTTTACTTAAAAAGCACGCTGTAAAATTTGATCGCCAATAAAAGAAAAAATTTCTGAGCAATTCTGCCGAAATTGCCCAGAAGACCGGAACAGAACTGGTTTTTCTTCATTTAATTCACAAATTATTGGTGGTATTGAAAAATTATTTTAATGAAACTTGTAGATTTCTATTAAATACATTTCTTTGTTCTATTCTTTTTATTTATTGAAATGCTTCAAGTTACTTTCCTTTTTTTCGATTCTATAGAAATAATTTCATTTAAATATTTTTCATCCAGAAATAAAAAATTATCAAAAATACAAAAAAGGACAAAATTCGTCCAAGTATTAGAAAAAAGTGTCTAAATTCATGTATTTTTGGTTGAAATTGGCTGTTTTTATTTGTAATACTTGTAAAAATGGTTCCAGTTTTTGATACTTATTCGTGAAAAAAATTTCACCAGTGATTGAAAAACAAAATTTCAATTTGATTTCTTTAAAATCTACTAGTGAGTAAAATTAAAAATGCCCACAAAAAATATGTATTTTATAGAGATCTACAACTGTTACTGAAATAATTTTTCAATACAACCAATAATTATAAAGTAAACAAAGAAAAACATGTTTTTTTTCGGGTTTTCCGGGCAATTTTGGCAGAATTCCTCAGAAATTTCTTTTTTATCAGGACCAATTTTTACAGAGTTTCTTTTTATGTAAAAAGGGAAAGAATAGAATCCTATGGTAGTTTATTTTCTGAAATTTGTCTCTTACGCTAAGCCCTATTCTACATATGGATGATTGCCAAAAAGTTGACCACTTTCCCAGTCATTTTCCACTTTTTCTTTGAATAATAAATTTGTTCTGAAATAATGTCAGTAAAGTAAAATTTTGTAGAGTTTCGAAATTTTAGACGACTTCTTTTAGAAATTATAAATGAAAAAGTACGCAAAATGTCTTCTTTCGGCTGAAAAGAATGATTTTTTAGTTAAAAATTTTATTACCAGTTAGCTGGTTCAAAATTTAATTATTTTGACTAAAATTCAATAATTCTGTTGAAAAGTCATACTTCTTGTTTGAAAATTCAACTGTTTTGCTGAAATTTTATTTTTTTGCTCGAAAATTCAACAATGTCATTAATTTTATTTTTCGTTCTTGTTTCTATCGAAAATTACCTTTTTTGTTGAAAATTCTACTGTATTGTAGAAAATTCGAAGTTTTGGCTAAAAAATTCGACAATTTGGTAAAAAAATTTAACTATTTAGTTAAAAATTTATGTATTTCGTTGAAAATACATCTTTTCAGGTTGAAAATTCCTTTTTTTATTAAAAAGTAATTTTTTTAAACTAAAAATTCAAATATTTTGTTGAAAATTCAACTGATTGGTTGTAAATTAAATTTTATGTTGAAAATTTCAATTTTTGGGTTGAAAATTTAACTGTTTTGTAGAAAATTCTTAGTTTGGACTCGAAAATTTAACAATCTGAAAGAAAATTGAACTATTCGGTTAAAAATTTACGTGTTTTATTGAAAATTTGTCTTTTTTGATAGAAAAACGATTTTCGTTTGTTAAAAATCAAGTATTTTATTAAACTGAAAATTTAAATATGTTTAAAATTATACTGATTGGTTGTAAATAACCTTTTTTTTAAAGTTTATATTCTCATGTTGAAAATTAAAATGTTTTAAAGAAAATTCGTTTTTTTTTTGCTTGAAAATTCAACAATTTGGTAAAAAATTCAATTATTTAGTAGAAAATGAAACCTTTTTTGTGGAAAATTCGTTTTTTATTGAAAATTAATTCTTCTCAATTGAAAATTTAACTATTCCATTTTTGTTGAAAATCGATCTTTTTTGGTTGAAAAATTGAAATATTTAGTTCAAAAAATTTAGAAACGCAAAAAATATATAAATTAATAAAATGAAGTTTGCACCAACTTTACATCCATTTTTCAAAGTATTTAGTTGACAATTTTTGTAATTTGTTAAAAATTCGTCGTTTTTGGTAGAAAATTAATCTCCTTGGTTGAAAATTCAATTATTTGGTTAAAAATGTATGCTTTTTGTTGAAAATTCTTCTTTTTGGGTAGAAAATTAATCTTCTTGGTTTAAAATTCAACTATTTGGTTCAAAATTTATGTAAATAGTGTAATTTTTTTCGAAAGAGTAGAAAAATAGTTTTAAAACGCCGAAGTCAAAATTAAATAAATCGTGAAAATAGTCATTTTTTCAATATTTTAAAATATTTTTATCTGTTCTGTATATATTTAAAAATGATTTTTGTAATTTTTTTATTTTACCATAGTCATGTGTCCTGTCAAGCGACCCTTAGCACCAACAAATATTTTAGGCGTTTTGGAAAATTTGTTCTTTTCAAAAATCTCATTGTCTAAAATGGTCAACTTTTTGACTATTGCCCATATATATTGTCGGGTGACTTTCCACCTGATTAGAGCCGTCTTTACATTTTCATTTTCAATACAAACGGATTACCAATTTTGCGATATAAATAACATTTTGGAAAACAGAGAAAAAAGTTAATTGACTCACCTGAAGCGAGATGTCATCAGGGAGGGATCCAAGAGATTTTCGAACTCGATCCTGAAGAAGACTGACGAGGGTGGTGTATCTCCTGTTGAGCGTGTCGAGATCGCGGGCGATATTATCCACTGTAGTGTTGGAATCTCTTCTTGGTCTCTTGACGGAAGCGTCCAGTGATGGGCAGACCTCCTCCAACTGTTCCTTGAAAGCTCTGAGCCTCTGCCCGTAGATCTAAAGGTTTCGGTTAGTCCGTTACGGTTAGTGAATTAGACTGGTGGATCACTACCTTTAGCCGCCGGAAGCAAGAGTGAAAAGCAAACCTCGATTGAGGGACGAATCTCATTGCATTCGGTAACTCAATGTGGTACCAACGTTAATAAAAGTTAATAATAAACACGAAGAACTGCTATTAATACTAAGAAAAAAAAAGATAGAAGCGATCAATTATAATCTAAGCTGTTACTTGAAATACCACACTGAGTTATCCTAAGATTCGAGCTGCAAATTGAAAGCCGCAAGCGTCTTGAGATTTCAATCTATCCTCTGAAGCGTCCCATCTTTAATTATCACTCAACAAAACTAAGTGTTAAACTTTGCTAATCGAATGATTAAGACGCAGCGGTGAGTTTCCTAATCAGTTTCTGGTTGGATTATTGCTTCCGATTATTTGCTTTTCATTTTAATCTCTTTCTTATAACGAAAATAAAAGAGCCGTTAATTGCATTTAGATAATCCGGGTCTTGTTGGTTACGGAAAAGAAGAAAAAGTGTAAATTACCAGTGAAAATTTGTATCGTACGATTCCTGGTACGATACGCTTCAATAATTCTTACTGACGACCGCTGAAATATTGCTTATTGCAAAATAAATTCGTGTACAAGATCATTTTCATGATGGATGATAGTATGTACAGTGTCTACTACCTAAGACTAAGTTTCACTCACGCAAGATTCACACCAAGAGCTAAAAGCTACGTATTTCGCTCCAACTTAGACTCTTCATCTTACCTTGCCCTCGCGAATTAATCTTCCTCCCGTCAAATTCACCGACTCGATCGCTGGCGCGCGTTCTGTTACCTTCTGCAGCAAGTTCTACAATTTTTAAGTTTTTTATAGGAAATGTATCGAATTGCGCAGCTATACGGTGCGCAGAGATGTTTTGCGCAGCTATAAGATGCGCAGAAATGTTCTGCGCGCATATAAGATGCGCAGAAATGCCATGCGCATCTACAAGGTGCGCAGAAATATTCCACGCAGTTATAACAGGGTGGCCGTTTTAACCGAGGAAAACAATCCATCAATAAATTGATAAATGTTCAAAATTATATCGTGTTCAGCAATTTGAAGTTAGGAACATAAAAAATTGCAGGATTAATTTTTTTTGACGAAACATTTTTTTAATTAAAAGTAAAATTTTTAGTAAAATTTAAAATCTAAATTTAGCGGAACCACTGAAAAATTCCAAAAAATACAATGCCGACACAGGAAAATTTCCGATTTTAAATAATTCAAAATAGTTTTATTAATAAATAAATAATAAAATTGTCGACAATTTTCTAATTTCGAGAATTTTCTCTTTCAAACATTTTCTATTTCGGAAATTTTATTTTTCGGGAAGAAGATGAAATATTCTTTTCGGTCAAATATCTTTTTTGGTGAAAAATTCAAATACTTGGTTGAAACTTGAACTGCTTTGTTAAAAAATTCATTTTCGTGGTTTAAGGTTCATAATTTTGGTTATAAATTTAACTATTGTGTTGCAAAATGTTTTTTTTTTAGGGCTGAAAATAAATTTATTGACTGAAAATTTAACTTTTCCATTTTTTAGTGAAAATAAATTTATTTAGGTTGAAGATTCAACTAATTTGTTGAAAATTCGTCGTTTTGGAAGTATTATACTATTTTTATTTAAAATTACATTTTTTCAGGGTTGAAAATTCGTTTGTTTTTGGTACAAAATTAATTTTTTTACTGAAAATTTAACTATTGCATTTTTTGTTGAAAATGGATCATTTTTAGTAGAAAAATAAACTATTTGGTTGGAAGTTCATCTATTTTGTGGAAAATACGTTTTTTTCTGGGTTGAAAACTAATTTTTTACACTGAAAATTTAACTATTCTACTTTCGCTTAGAAATCCTTTTTAGTTAACAATTCTACTATTTAGTTGAAAATGTATGTATTTGGTTGAAAATTCGTCTTTTTGGTTTGAAAATTCATCTGTTTGGGGTAGAATTTTATGTTGTTGTGAAAAATGCAGCTTCTTTGTTGATGATTCAACTATTTTTTTGAAAATTCTTATTTTTTGGTAGAATTCAACTGTTTATGATTTAAAATTAAAATATTTTTGTTGTTGTAATATAAATTATTATTACATTTTTTGTTGAACATTTGAGCTTTACAGTTTTTAACGTTAAAATTTGTAATTTGTTTAATTTTAAAGTTTCAGAAGCATCTTGTGAAAACAATTAATGTTCAATTTTTAATACTATCACTACAATTCAATTTAAAAAATCATTGATTAATTTATATTTACAGCTGATCAACTAAAAACGATTTTCATCAAAAATTGTCAATTTCAAACGCTTTTTTGCTTTTAAAATTTGTAAAATTCACGGTAAAAAAAATTTTGCAACCAAATAGATGAATTTTCTACCAAGAAGATTAATTTTTTACCAAAAGAGACAAATTTTTTAAACCGAAAATTCACAATCATATTATAAAATCAAATTAATGTTCAATTTTGAATACTAGAACTACAGTTCAATTTTTAAAATCATTAATTAATTTATATTTAAAATTGATCAACAAAAAGTTTCAATTTCAAAACGATTTTTTTCCTCTAAAAAGTTGTAGAATTCCTGGTCCAAAAATAAATTCACTGTCATTTTCCGGTTTTTCCCGTTGTCAAAAAATTTCCGGTCGTTTCCCGATTTTTCGGTTCAGTGGCCATCCTGCATAAGGTGCGCAGAACTTTTTCGTGCAGCTATAAGGTGCGCAGAAATGTTCCGCGCAACTATCAGATGCGCATAAACGTTGCGCGCAATTGTTATAGCTGCGCATGAATTTTGCTCTAATTTACTATCATCTCATCTTCCAAATACACTTATAATGAAATACTACCTCCAGTTCTCCAGATTTGCAGTCTAATTTGCTATAGCCATCATCCACGAAATCGGCCTCATTCTGGTACGCGTTCTGATATTGTTGAGCGAGACCATAAGCGCTTTCCGCACTACGAAGTCTGTCAACCAACTGACCACAGATGTTCGTCCACCTAGCATTTAATCTATTTACTTCAGCATCAAGTCTGTCCATATCCCCATGAGGTCCACGATGATTAGGCCTAGACTTCTCGACCAAACGTCTCGCATTGTGCGCGTCATCGTTCAGTTGATCCATGCTTAGTTGCTGTTGTGCTATCGCATTCTGCAGATTCATCAAGTCCTCCAGAACGATCTGAAGACCCTTGATATCTGAAGGTAATTCACCGTACGAAGCCAGCTTGAGTTCGAATTCAGAGATCACTGATGTATTGTCTTCTAATCCGGAAAGCACAATCTCAACGCACTTGAGTCGCTCGATGTAAAGACTGCTCAAGTTCCAGAGATGATTCCACTTCGTCATCACGTTATCCAGTTTGTTCCGCATCGCGGGAGTCTTTAGAGTAATTCCGCGGAAGGTTTGCTGTACCTGCTCGACATCGTGTTCGAGTTTATGAAGTCCGGTTTCGAAGTCTTTGTGTTCAAGAACCATGTGCTCGAGGCTGTCGAGGTCTCTTGGAAGCGGCGAGGCGATGCGTAGGTTCAAAACCCTCTCCGCTTCGTCCAGGGCCTGTTGAAGGGAAGAAACCTGATCGTTGAAGATACGTCCTGCGTTCTTTGATTCTTCCTCGGCTCTTGCTCGCTTCTCGAATTCGTCAAAGAGTCTGTTAACCTCGGCCATTTCGCGCTTCAATCTCCTCAGTTGAGGATCAGCAGGATCACCTTCGGAGAGAAGTTTATCTGCATCTTCGTTCAATGCTTTCCTGATGGCAGTTCGTTGATCCTGGCCCATTGCCAGGAACTGTGGGAGGTCCCAGCTCTTCACGACCTTGATCGTAGCAAATATCATGTTCTGTCTCAACCTCAGCTGCTTGCGTTGCCAGAGAGCAACACTTCTGTCGTACTGGCGCCTCAACCTTTCAGCTGCTTCGAGCGCGTCTTTATCAGGAGGCTGAAGAGCGAAGCACACACCTGGAACTGGAGATTCAACGCCCTGGGAATTCTTCACGCGCCACTTGACGCGACCAGAGTTATCGTAGAGAGTGCACTGCTCTCCTTTATCGATTGACATCTGTAAACAAATTATATATAGTCACAAGACATGACACCTCCCAATTTAGTTCGAATGTGGAAGGGAATACTCAGATTATAGGTAAAAGACTTACGTTGACTTGCTTGTACGTGCAGATGCAGGTGACATTCAGCGGTCTCGTAACAGGTTGTCTGCGTTGTTTCATTGGCACGATATCCTTTGCCTGGTCCACGAGTCTCTGAACATGATCGCCATAATTATTCAGCTCTTCACGCAACTCCTGCATTCCTTTCAGAAGGCGTTCGCCCTCGTCTAAAGTGAAATCGGACTGTGAGTAAACGGTGTTGAGGATTTCGTCTCTCTTCGAAATCCACTGCTCGGCTTGTTGAACATCCTTGAAGAACTGCTGGCTCTGAGCTGCGTGTTTAAGATGAACCTCGAGACAGAGAGTCAACTGCAGTAACCAAGCCCACTGTGTCTGCATCGCGGACATGTAAGCTTCGATGGTTTTCGCTGCTGGATGATGTTGCAGAAGCAAAGCTTCTCCTCGGTCTTGCACTGCGGAGAACTGAATCTCGCGTTTCTCAAGATCGCTCATCAGTGACTGTAATAAAAAGATAAAAAATTAATTCTGAAGGTAAAGGAATATTATTAAAAAGTACCTTCACTCTGTAAATTACCTCAATGCCGGATCCATAAGTTTGCTTGTAAATATTTCGAGATCAGTATATAATTTATCTTATTAACTTATCCAGGGTGTCTACTAATTTTTGCCTATGTATAATTTTATGTATTGTGACACCTTATTATATTTAAACTAATTGGTAATTAATTCTTAAGCATAATTTTTAATGTCTTTGGCATAAGCGATGAATTAATTATTGAAGAGTATTTACAAAAAACTATTTTTAATCTTTTATTACGACAGTTTAATTATAATTTTGTTTTTATAACATAGTTAATCTAAAATTCACTTAGTATTGGAATAAATAATTTTTTAATGGTTTTTTGTAATAACTCTACAATAATTAATCGCTAATACCAAAGAAATTAAAAACTATATCTATATTTTTTGTTCGAAATCTTGAGAATTCTCATTTAGTTTTTAATTTTTTTAAATCTTTATAAGTTAAAATTTTTTTGGAATATTTACAAGTTTAAATCATTTTTAAATCTTTTCAAAACTTCTAAATATCTCTTGAACTCACTCGAATTTTTTCTAACATTTTGTAATCTTGCAAAATTGAAAATTTTTTTAGTTGTATCTTCAACTAAAAAAGATTTTTTTCAACGAGTTGCATTTTCAATCAAAAAGGATAAAAATTTAACCAAAATAGACGAATTTTCTACAAAATAGTCTAATTCTTTTACTTGAAAATATGAACTTTTAACTAAATAAATTAATTTTTTACAAAGAAGATTGATTTCTTACCAAAAGGGACGAAAATTTTACATAATAGTTAAATTTTTTAATCTAAAAATATGAATTTTCAACAGATATATAAATTTTAAACCAAATAGTCTAATTTTGATCCAAACAGATGAATTTTCTACCAAAATTAATTTTTTTTTTAAGGATATGAATTTTCTAAAAAATAGCTTAATTTTTAACCCAAACGTATGCATTCTCTACAAAAATGTTAATTTTTAACCAAATAGTTCAATATTCAACTACAAAACATGAATTTTCAACCAAGAACATTAATTGTCTACCAAAAATTCGTATTTTCAACGAAATGGTTGAATGTTCAACCAAAGAGATGAATATTCAACTAAAATAATAAATCTTCATGCAAAAAATTAATTTTTAACAAAGTAAATCACCTTTCAACTAAATAGTTGAATTTTTAACCAAAAACATTAATTTTTTACCAAAAAAAGACGAACCTTTAACAAAATACATGAATTTTTAACCAAAAAAGATCCATTTTTAATCAATATGTAATAATTAAATTTTCAATTAAAAAAATAATAATTGTCAACAAAAGGGATATATTTTCAAGAACACAAATTTTTTACCGAAAAGGTGAAATTCCTACCATGAGAAGAATTTTGAAACTACTTTTAAACTGACTCGAATTATTTCTAAAAAATTTAAAAATAATAAAATGCCTTTGAGACACCTTTTAAGGTTTGTTGATATTTTCTTTAAAAATGAATCTTAAGTAAATTTTTGTATTCCCTTCAAAATTCTCAAGAAGCTTCTAAAATTTTGGTTCAAAATCTTCAAAATCTACTTGAATTGTTTCTAAAATTTTGTATTTCTTGCAAAATTGCAAAATTTTTATATAAATTCTTCTACATTCTTTTTAGAAATTTTAGAAAATCATTTGAAATGTTTTGCAATCTTTTCCAGATTTAAATTATTTTAGTAAATATCCACCTAGAAACACTACCCGAATCAGTTAGTGAGGCAATGAACTTTCGAGTTCTAACTGCTCATCATTTTTTTTTTTAAACTTCAAAATATTTTTTTTAAGATTCAAATTTTTTCTTATATTTTGAATAATCTTTGAAAATTCAAAGAAAAGTTTCTTTAAAAATACTTCTTTTGAAACAATTCAGTTTTCCGAAAAAAAAGGTTTAATGTTGCAAAATTAAAAAATTGTCTTAAAATCCTTCAGATCCATTTTCGACATATTTTTAAATCTCCAAAAATTAAAATTAATCTTTTAAAATAAAACCTTAATCATTTTGCATTTAAGCGCGGTAGCAAAATGTTAAAAACAGAATTATTTCCCATTATTAAAAAATTATTTACAAATAAATATCCCCTTTATCAACAATGCTTAGAAACATTTAGAAATAAATTTTATCATTAAAAAAAGTACCTATTTGGAAATTTCGATTTACAAAATTGATGGCGCAGATAATTCGTAACACAAATGTTTCAAGACACGGATAAATATTCAAATTGATTTGTCTTGATATCACGATTAATAAAAAATATCACATTTTCCACAACTTTAAATGTGATTGAGGTTTGATGAGTTTTTTGTCGATGGAATGACGGTTTTTGATCTAATAGTCTAAACCAAAAGTCTTATAGATAGAAAATGGTTATAGTCTTCAGATGTGAAAAAAATTCTTCTCTAGCTTCGCTGGGATTCGAACCCAGATCTCCAGATTTCCAAACTGGTGCTCTAACCCCATATGTTAGTGAGTTAGAGCACCAGACCGGCAATCTGTAGACCTGGGTTCGAATCCCAGCGGAGCTAAAGAAGAATGTTGTTCATTTCATCGACAAAAAACATTTTAAATGTGATTCCCGGCTAGTAGACACCCTCTTATCTAGTTTACCTATTAAATAAAAATAAAATAACCAACCTCATAGTATTGTTCAATGCTTTGGACGTCCAAGTTCTTATCGCTCCAGTCGCGAGTGACTTCGTTCTCTTCTTTCGTATTCAACCAAACAAGTTCTCCTGTCGCAGACTGAATGAAATCATGCAGAGTGTCCAAATCCGATAGCCTCTTGTTCGAAAGAGTCAAGAGCTCTGTGTAAAGCTTCTGCAGGGTGCTGAGATGTTGACTGTAAAGCGCGAGCTCTTCTCCCTGGAAGCTGCTTCTAGCCTGAATACATTTATCGACTTTCGAGTGGAACTGATCGATGTTCTTGTGTTCCCTCTGGTGAATGTCAAGCTCGGCTTGGACACTAGGTAAATCGGATCCGTACTCAGCTTCCTGGAGCTGTTTCAGTTTGTTCTTGCACCAGTCGATGCACTCCTGTACGGATCTGAAGAGTGGATTGGTGTCGACCAATCTCGTTTCGTGGACGGTTGTGCGAAGCTTGGTTACTACGCGTTCTTCGACAGGGAAGGAAACGGCGGAGAGAGGCTGCACCAGGCGCTTGTGGAGGAGAGAGCGCAGCGCTACCCAACGTTGATGCAACTTTTGCACTCTGAAATTCGGAAAGATTAGGGAGGACATCAAAAAGAGTTGGAAAATTTGAAAATTCTCTCTTACGCAGGGCTGCCACAGACAAATGTTCTTGGAAACAGTGGAAAAAGTAACTAATTTAGGCTAAAAAGTGACTATTGTCAATATAAACACTATCTACGGGGATGAAAACCAAGGTCACGATTGCTAGAATAAATTTTACAAGTAACGCTTTAAATTCCTAACTTTTCAAGTCAAAATATTGCAATTTCTAGAAAATAGATGAATTTTTAACAAAAAAAAAAAATTCATTTTCTACATAAAAACATGAATATTCTGAATCAAATAGTTGAATCTTCAAATAAACAAGATCAATATTCAAACAAAAATTGAGCAGTTAAATTTTCAACAAGAAAAACGAATTTAAATAAAAAAGTTAAATTAGAAAGACGTAGCAATTGTTTTTCATATTAAAAATACGCGGCGATTGATGTCTAAGCTTTAGAAATAAAAAGACGTACGAAATTGAAACATTTTAAAGGGAGATTCTATTTTAAAATAATATCAAGCGACGAAAATTAACTGTAATAATTATCAACTGACAATTACTATTAATATGTTACTCATAATTATAAGTTATAAGGTACCTTAAATATTAAATTTTTGTCTCCGATACAGGTGAAATATTCTCGCTCTAAAGTTTAGGACGTTATAACTTGATTGCAATTAAGTTTAAGTATTTAAAAAGTCACTCACATAATAAAGTTTTACTGCCTTTATTATAAATAAATTGTTTTGCAAGTTTTTATTCGTTAAAAAATTAAAATATTCACATATTTTTACTGGAATTTGCATTTAAAAGTTGGCACATTGAAACTAAAATTTTAAAACACTTAACTAAACTAAAGTACATTTTACTACATTTTTAATCGCTACAAGGAGCGGTTAAGAATTTTTTTACTCATGCTGAAGCATTCTTTTGCTCATGGAAAATATTATAGTTTAAATTATTCATAATACCAATAATAGAGAAAATGCACAACATTTTCAAAAACGTATCTTTATTATTTTCATGAAGAATTTCGTTATTTTAATTCAAACATTGTATATTATTCTTAATATTATTGTATGAAGAAAGAATATGAATAACAGCTAAATAAAAATGTTAGAAAACTAAAAAATGAATGTATGATCAGTACCTATATTAAAATGCCTGTATGTAATTTTAATCATGATTACTCTTCCACTCAATTTTATTTACAACGCTGTTATTTATATTCTTTATTCATATAATAATTTTATTAATAATATACAATAGTTGAATTAGAATAAGGAAATTCGTCATTAAAACAATAAAGATACGTTTTTTAAAATGTTGTTCATTTACTCTATTACTGGTATTATGAATAATTTAAACTCTAATATTTTTCATAAGCAAAAGAATGAGCATGAGTAGACAAATTCTTAACCTCTCCTTGTAACAATTAAAAATGTAGTAAAATGTAGTTTAGTTTAGTCAAGTTTTTAAAAATTTAGTTTTAATGTTCTAATTTTTAAATTTGAATTCCAGTAAAATCTGTATATATTTTAATTTTTAACAAATAAAAGCTTGCAAAATAATTCATTTGTAATAAAGGCAGTACAACTTTATTACGTGAGTGTCTTTTTAAATACTTAAACTTAATTGCAATCAAGTTATAACGTCCTAAACTTCCGAGCTAGAATATTTCACCGGTATCCTTTTAAAATGTTTCAATGTTCGTACGTCTTTTTATTTCTAAAATTTACACTTACGTCTTTCTTCGACACGGGACCACAGGCATCAATCACCGCGTCTTTTTAATATAAAAAACTTTTCAACCAAAAAGATTATTTTTTTACTAAAATGTTTAATTTTTTATCGAAAAAGAATTTTCAGCCAAATAGTCGAAGTTTCTACTAAAAAAAGGGGATAAATTATAATCAAAAATGAAATAATTAAATTTTCAGTTGAAAAAAAAATAATTTTTAAACAACAAAAAATCAAATTTCAACTAAAATGATGAATCATCAACCCTAAGAAAATAATTGTCAACCAAACGGTTGCATTTTTAACCAAACAATATTAAATTTACACCAGAAAAGATATGAATTTTCATCATTAAAATTAATTTTAGATCAGCAAGGTTAATTTTCAATTGAAGAGTTGAATTTTCAACCCAAAAATATTAATTTTCTACCAAAAGAGTTAAATTTTCATCAAACGAGTTCAGTTTTTAAGTTAAAAACTCGAATTTCTTCGAAAACATTTAGTTTTTAATCCCGAAAAAATGAATTTTCAAAAAAAAACTTAATTTTCAACCAAATCGTCTAACTTTAAAACGACAAAAAATTCAATTCAACAAAAAATACCTAAATTTTCAACCTAAAAGGTGAACTTTAAACAAAAAAGTTCATTTTCAACTAAGAAATATGACTTTTGACGAATTTTTAACAAAATAGTTGAATCCTTAACCAAATAGATGAATTTTCAATCAAGAAAGATGAATTTAGTTTTAAAAAATTTCAAAAAAAAACGCGAATTTGTAACATATGATTTCCACCAAAGAATTTATATTCAATAAGATGAATTTTAAAGAAAATACATGAATTTACGACCAAATAGTTAATTTGTGAATTTAAAAAAAATGAATTTTCAACAAAAAAGTTAAATTTTCAACGAAAGAGATGAATTTTTAACTAAAATGATGAATCTTAAAAAACTCATTTTTCAACGAAAGAGTTCAACATTCAATCCAAAAAATGATAATTTAAGACGAATAATTTTCTTAAAATGAGATAGTTAAATTTTCAACCAATCAGATGAATCTTCAACCAAAAAAATTAATTTCTAATAAAGTAGTTCCGCTTTTAACCAAGTGGTTGAATTTTGACCAAAAAAGATGGCTTTTTAACCTGGAATTTAGTATATATTACAACTTAAAGCAGCTGCGTTTACTATTTTCCTTACACATATCAGAATGTGAAGTGGTAAAATCAAATAAATTCCAGGAAAAATGTGTTCAGAGTTTAAATGATGCACGATAAAATGGCAAATTTTTCCGTGAAAATTTTGTAATATAAAGAAAAAATTATTAATATGTAACAGTAAAAAAAGTAACTAAAAGTTTAACTATTGCTTCCCATTACCTTGTGCAGCAAGTTCTAAAATTTTTAAGTTTGTTATAGAAAACGTATCGAACTGCGCAGCTATGCGGTGCGTAGAGATATTCTGCGCAACTATAAGCTGCGCAGAAATGTCAGGCGCAGCTATAAGGTGCGCAGAAATATTCCACGCAGTTCTTGTTACCTTAAAATTTATTTATTGGTAACGCTTCCCGCGCATAAGCAGAAAAGTATTCAAATAATTATTAAAACTTGAAAAAGAAATTTCAATAAAAATTTCCCGGTTTTCCAGGTTCTGTAGCAACCCTGCTCTTAGTAATCAATGTAATAAAAAAAAGGCTTACCTCTTGTGAAGCTCGGGAGCTTGGCTGTACCTGCCTTCGGTTAGAGTGTGCACATCAGTAAAGATATTCTGAATTTGAATCTCGGTGTTGCGAATATCTTGTTCAAGCAGATCAACAGCATGTTTCGCTTCAAGCGGATGAAGACGATCCAGTCGTCGAGCTTCATCCTCCACACGTCTCTCCAGCTCTTCCAAACGGTTGTCGGTCGACTTCATCTCTCGATGAACTTTTTCGGCGAGTCGTTGTAATCGTTCGAGGCTGTAAGGATTTCGAATCAATAATAAAAAAATGATAAAAAATAAAAACCTTCTGTAAAAGAGTCAAACTTGCTGATGAAGACCTACCGTTTGATTTCGTCGTGAATGGCCTGGTCCCGCTCCTGATGAAGCATGATAAGCCGATTCCAGTTTTTGTCGATTATATCGATGTGTAGTTCCTGTTCCATGTCGATCTCACCCACAGCTTCAAAGTACTTTTGAAGATCCCTGAAGATGTGAGTCAACCTTTGTTTATCTCTGTAACGGGGAGGTACCTCCTCGTTCTTAAACTTGGCACTATCGGCTGCGAGTTTCTTCATCTCGATCAGCGTCGGCGGGAATGATCTCTCCTGCATGAGAGCCATCTTCTCGCGTATCCAGCAATGAAGGGAGCTGGCGAGTTCACGGTATTCGGCAGAACGTCTCTGAGCTTCAGCATCGTACAAGGGATGAATTGGTGGCGGCTCAGGGAACACGTCGTAGAGCGATGAGATGTACGTTATCAACGACTTCTCGTCCGGTTCGGGGGTATCGACATCTGCAAACAATGTTTCGGAATTAATTTTTTTAGTTGAAGATGTAAATCGTAAAGTTTAGGAATTAAATCTAGAATTTACAGCGTTAAAATAAGAGTATACAGTAGACTCTTACAAGGCGCCCGATGCTCGGAACGGAGGTCCTCACTAAGCGCCCGCTAAGCCACGCCCCTAAGACTCTCACGCATGCGCATCTAATCCACGCTCAAGGCGCTTACCGAATTTAAAGACAATGGAAGGGAGAGGCACTTGGCGAGAAAAGGCGCTTGGTAAAAAAGGCGCTTTGTGAGAGCCTACTGTATAATCAATTGTATAATCAATCTAGTCTGAAGAAGAAAGCCCGGGGTGAAACTGATGCTCATATATTCACTCTTGTGATAATCTCGATCGAAATGGAAGACCTTCCTTTCGGTGGAGGTAAATGCTCTTTACTTCAGGGTGGTCATTGGTGAAGATGGAGATAACAGTATTTTTCGAGTTTTATTGAGAAAGCACCACGGGGAGTGGTGAGTTCTGCGATCGTGATTCATGATGCGGAAGAACGTTTCTTCCCTTTGACGCACTTCAACGATCACGAATTATAAACGGCACTCATTGCTTTAAAAGGGGATTCGCTCTAGGTAGATGTCAGCCGCTGCATACTGCAAGGATTCTTCTTTTATTTATGGTTTATGAGCCGATCATCCGATAGTCAGGGAATGAAAAGTCGATCTGATGATCGGAAATGAACAGGGTGGCCCGCAAAACTTCTTTTTCGAAATTCCTGAACTTTTTTTCAACTAATTTTTCATTTTCCCGGACCATTATTATTTAAACACCAAAACACTAATCTTGTAACATTAGAGTGAATTGAGAGGGATTTAAGGTAAATGAAAAGAATTCGATGTGTTTTGTAAAAATACATGGTGAATTTCAAAGAAATTCAAGCGAATTGAAAACAATTAAAGGAATATGAAAAAATTAATTGAATTCAGTATGTTTAGGTTGAGTTTAGAAAAATGTAAGGGAATTCCAAGAATTTGATGAAATGTCTAAGAATTCAAGGTGAGTTGAAAAGACTGCAGGATGAATTAAATACTCTTATAAATTTAAAAAAAATCCATTAAATTGAGTAGAATTGAATGAATTTAGACGAATTCAAGAGAATTCAGAAGTATTAAAAATAATTTAGGATAAATTCCAAATTAATTCAAATGAATTACAACAAATATTTCAAAATCTCCTCAAATCTTTGAAATCGTACAAAATCCCTCAATTCTTGTGAATACATTATTTTAAAGTCATTAAAATATAATAAAATCCCGTATAATCGTATGAAATCTGATATTTTCTAAAATCCTGGAAAATTTATTAAATTACCTTGAAAGCTTTTAGGATCCCCTACAATTACTATAGAAATCCTCGGAAACCTTATAAAATCCCTTTAAATCTTTGAAAATTTCCTAAAATATTTCAAATCTTTGGAAATCTTCTAAAATCCTTTGAAACTTGATAAAGCTCTTGAAAATAAAGAAGGGTTAACTATCTACCGAAAAATACGGATTTTCAACAAAATATATTAATTTTCAACAGAGTAGTTAAACTTGTTGATAAAAAAAAAATTTATAACAAAAAATAGAGTAGTTATGTTTTCAATTAAGAAAATTATTTTTTTAACAAAAAAAGAACGATTTTTCAACAGAATTGTCAAATTTTCAACCAAAGAGATTAATTTTTAACTCAAATGATGCATCTGTAACTGGAATATTTAAATTTTCAGTTAAAAAATAAATTTTCAATTAAAAAAGAGATTTTTTAACAAAATAATTCGATTTTCAACCAAAAAGATGAATTTTCAACTAAAATGATTCATCTCCAACCAAAAAAAGAAGTTGTTAGAAAGTAGTTCAATTCTCAATTGAACTTATAAATTTACAATGAAAAATGGAATAGTTAAATTTTTAGTTAAAAAAATTAATTTTCGACAATAAAAAGCGAATTTTCAACTAAAAAAGATAAATTTAACATAAAAAATGAAATAGTTAAATTTCAGTTCAAAAAAATTAATTCTCAACTAAAAAAAAACTACCTTTTAATAAAAATGTTGAATTTCCTACGAAGTAGATTAATTTTTCCCCAAATAGTTGAAATTTCAACGAATATCATGAATTTTTAACGAAAAAGATTAATTTTCAACCAAAAAATGCAAATTTCCAAACAAATAGTTAAAATTTTAAATAATGAGATAAATTTTTTTGCAAAAAGACGTATTTTAAACTAAATACATAAATTTTCAATAAAATAGTTCAGTTTTCACCCAAAAAGATGAATATTCAGGCAAACATTTTAATTATGTAAAAAAAATGAAATTTCAACAAAATACATGAATTTTCCACTAAGAAAGACAAATTTGCACCCGAAATGAAATATTTAAAATTTCAGTTTAAAAAATTAATTTTTTAGTAAAAAACACGAATTTTCAATAAAATAGTTACATTTTTAACATAATCAAGAACCATCAACCAGGAAAATAAATTTTTAACAAAGTAGTTCAACCAAGTAGTTGAATTTTCAACTACAAAAAATAAATGAATTTTCAGCGAAAATGACAGATAAATTTTCAGTTTAAAAAAATTACTTTTTCTTAAAATTGTTGAATTTCATACAAAGTAGATTAATGTTTCCCCTAAAAGTTGCATTTTCAACGAAATCATGAGTTTTCAACGAAGAAGATTAATTTTCAATAAAAAAACACGAATTATCAAACAAATAGTTGAATTTTCAAGCAAGAAGTTGATTATTCTACTAGAAAAAAAAAAATTTAACAAAAATGAAATAGTTAAATTTTCAGTTAATAAAAATTAATGTTCAAATCAAAAACACGAATTTTCAACACAACAGTTGAATTTTCAACCGAAAAATGTCTTTTTAACCGAATTGTTGAATTTCCTACAAATTATATTAATTTTTTTACCAAGTAGATGAATTTTCAATAAAGAAGATTAATTTTCAACAACAACAAAAAACAGGAATTTTCAAACAAATAGTTGAATTTTCAAGCAAAAAGATTAATATTCTTTTAGAAAAGATGAACTTTTAACAAAATACATGAATCGTCAACAAAATAGTTGAATTTTCTACAAGGAAGAATAATTTTCCACCAAATAGTTGAATTTTCAATGAAGCAGATTAATTTTCAACCAAAAAAAGACGAATTTTCAACAAAATGCGTGAATATTGAACTCAAAAATATCAAATTTCACCCAAAAATGGAATATGTAAATTTACAGTTAAAAAAATTGATTTTCAAACAAAAATAATAATTTTTAGCAAAATAGTTGAAAACTATTTGGATCACCTATGTAAATTACTCCGAAGTACCTAAATTACGCCGAATTACAAGTGGATTTAGCCGAATTACAAGTGAATTAATCCAGCTTTGAACGGATTACTACAAATTAGAACTGGATTACAAGTGGATTACTTCAGATTACAAGTAGATTATTTCGAATTATTTGAATAATTGCGGATTACAAGTGGATTAATCCGGTTTAGAAGCGAATTACTACATATTAGAACTGGATTACAAGTGGATTATTTCGAATTATTTGAATAATCGCGGATTACAAGTGGATTAATC
>CAKNYM010050912.1:7370-20278 GCA_932195095.1 Andricus curvator
AACAATTGACCCTATTCATTGAAAAATAGCCAAACTGTGAATTTGTTTATAAAAATTGTTTAAATAATGAATAATTGTTGTCAATTTGCAAAGTATCATAGCAAAGAGTCATCGGAAAGGCATCCCTAGTTGATTCCGTAAAAAAATTGAGCCTATTCATTGAAAAATCGCCAAACTGTGAATTTGCTTATAAAAATTGTTTAACTAATGAATAATT
The DNA here is from genome assembly GCA_932195095.1 of Andricus curvator. Lineage (NCBI taxonomy): Eukaryota > Metazoa > Arthropoda > Insecta > Hymenoptera > Cynipidae > Andricus > Andricus curvator. The sequence continues at coordinate 7,588 of CAKNYM010050912.1, forward strand.
GTTATCAATCTGCAAAGTATCATAGTAAAGAGTCAACGGAAAGACATACCTAGTTGATTCCGTAAACAACAATTGAGCCCATTCATTGAAAAATCGCCAAACTGTGAATTTGTTTATAAAAATTGTTCAAATAATAATGAATAATTGTTATCAATTTGCAAAGTATCATAGTAAAGAGTCATCGGAAAGACATACGCAGTTGATTGCGTAAACAACAATTGATCCTATTCATTGAAAAATAGCCAAACTGTGAATTTGTTTATAAAAATTGTTTAAATAATAATAAATAATTGTTATCAATTTGCAAAATATTATAGTAAAGAGTCATCGGAAAGACATACCCAATTGATTCCGTAAACAACAATTGACCCTATTCATTGAAAAATCGCCAAACTGTGAATTTGTCTATCAAAACTGTTTAAAAAATTACTAAAAAGCATCTATTCTTAATTAATGGTAATATAAGATTCATTTTTCTCATATTTTATACAAAATCTATTAATTTCAATGAGCTAAACATTGCCAATCCCAAAAAATGACTTTTCTTCATTAATTTGTTTAAAACAATATATAATAACAAATTCTTCAATTATTCTCGCCAACTGTAAATTATTTCCATATAATTGTAACACTGTTTTAAGGTCTTCTTTGATCAATCTGAATGTCTTAAAAGAAATCGCACTTGGGAAAACTTAAGGAAAATTCAACTTTGTTGAATAACAAATTTTTACACAATTAAAAAAAAAATCTAATCAAACAAATCTTTTCAAAATTTAAAAAGGTTTTATTAAAAAAACGTTTAAAACGGATGAATAGTGTAGGCTAAAAATTGCTTTTTATCTCGCTGCTACTTTTTTTAACCCACCGTGCAGCGCCTGGCGATCCCACGATTGAAATACTCTAAATTGCTTGGTTTCAATTTTAAACATAAAAAATTGTCTGGTTTTTTAAATTCTTCGAAATGAGTGGAGCGGACGTTGTAGACGGTGGGAAGGGGGATTAGGGGAAGGATACTAGGGATGGGAGGGCCTGGAAGTAAGAAGAGTGGTGAGAGGGAGTATGGTGATTGTGGGGATGGTGTATGCATGTTAGTATAGGAGGGCAAGTAGGCGGTGAGGGGAATTAGGATTGAGGAAGTGGAGGAGGGAAATTAGGAGAGGGAACGTGAGAGAATTGATGAAAAGGGGGGTAAGGGAAGTGATGTGGAGGAGCGTGGGAGTAATGGAAGTGAGGTCGTGAGGGGCAGTATGTGGAGCGGCGGTGAGTAAGGAACGAGTGGAGGGGATGATAAGATATGATCGGATAGGACAAAAGAGAGAAGAGAGGGGAATTATAGCGGGAGAGGGAGATTTGAACGACTTCATCCCCTCTTAATTCCCTTTTTTTTGGAAAAAATTTCCTTTTTTACCTAAAATTGAAAACTACTGAACCGCTCTGATCCCTGAATTTCTTCCTAATTATAAATTATTTTCAGGTCTATTAAAATTGATTACCAGTTGATAACTTGAAAAGTTCTCTGAAGAAGGCCATCATACTTTCTGCACCTTCTCCACCGTATCTTTTTACCGTGACAAATTTCACAGCAAGAAAATGATCCAGGGCTTGACTTTTCAGCATATCGCTTGCAATTTCTCGACGAGTTTCGTCGCTCAGTGGCTCTTGGTAACATTTTTCGAAATTTTCTGCAAACCATTCTCTCTCTTCTTCACTCTAGGTTCAAAAAATCAAAAATTTTAGAATCAGTTTCTTTAAAAATTGAGGAAATACTCAGGCCTGAGATTGCATGGAGGCTCGGACTCTCCACATCTTTATTTTCGGAAGTAGTGTAGTGGGGATTCTGCCCCAACTTATTTTTTTGACATTCTCAGGCCTGGAAATACTGGAATTAAATTCTAAACCTCCAGATGAGTAAATTCGACTCCTATTGGTCCACTGTATACATTTTTCAAAAATTCGACTGCTTCAGAAACAGTTCCTTCCTTCTTCTCTGTCCTAAACAAATTTTGAAAAGATACTCGTTCTGATGAATCCAATCCGTATCTTTCTGGATTCAATTCTGGTGATGATTCTTTCTTTTTAAAAGAAACCGGATCTATATTTGCTTCTCTGTGGGCAAATTCTCTGTAAGCTGTGAGAAGTCTGTAAAAATTACTGTTCTTCGCTCTAACCTCCAATTTTTCCTTTGGCACTAAAATAAAAATCAAGAGGCTTCAATAGCAAAAATATGTTTATTTTTTTTCACTTTTAACTACTAATACATGCCAATTAGAAAACAGCATTTTTTAATTTTTAGAACGCTGTCCATCAATTTTAATCATTTTTTAACAGAAATTATTCATTTTCAGCAAAATATTTAAGGTTCCCGCCAGTTTCTTTTAGGTAAGACAATTTTTTTTTATTATGTTCAATTTTTCGCGTTGGCACTAAAATAAAAATCAAAAGGCTTTGATAGCAAAAATATCTTTCTTTTGTGCATTTTTATCATTAATACATGGCCACTAGAGATTAACATTTTCTGTTGTACAAAACGCTGAGGTCAGTGTTTGGGTCGAGACTGTCTAGCCGTCTCACGGACCGTACTTTTATATACTTCACTCCGGCGGCGGCGCACCACTCGCGATGCAGGCGAATAGGGAGTTTGTCACTGAGAGGGGGCTTCGCGTGATTGGTGCGCGCTCGCTACGCAAAAAGTCTACAAGCGTGGAAGGAACATCGAAGCCCCGCTTGCGCTGTGGGTTGCAAGACGGACTTTAACATTTTTACTTTACTTTAACATTTTTACATTTATTCATCAATTGGCTTCCTTTTGGCGAAGAAATTATTTATTTAAAAAGAATTAGTAAAGGTTCTCGCCAGTTTCTTTTAGATAAAACAAATTTTTTATATTTTTCTAACGTTTTAATTTTTGCTTTCGCACTTAAACAAACGTGAAGAGGCTACAATATCCAAAATATCTTTTTTTCATACATTTATAATTATTAATATTAATTGAACAAAAATTATATTCAAAATAAACAAACATTTGTTTGACACTATAGCGAAGAAATAATATGTTTGAATTTGACAAAGGAATGTTTAATTTGAAGAAACTTTGTGTGAATCAACTAAAATTGGTTTAAATCAAACAAAATTTGTTCAATTCAAATATAAGTTTTGTTTAAATTAAATAAAGTGTATTCAAACAAACATTTTTCCCTGTGTAGAAATTCAATATGGTAGTCAAGGGGTCGGTTTGATTATGAATGAAAAAGCAAGACAACATCTCAAAGATCATGATTTTGTATCTCCCAGATTGTTGTGGTTTGGAACGAAAGTAGGAATCAGAAGATTATTTATCATAGCAGTGGAGTAAAAAACTTCCAAGAACAAATGATAACGGAAAAAGATTAGTTAGCTTATCCTTAGAAAAGGGCTTATTCAATACAAATACTTGGTTTAGGCATAAAATGATCCACATGTACACCCGGTGTAGAGAAGATAGCAACAGTATAATTGTCTTCGTCCTTGCGGATGAAAGACTAAGAGAGCTAGTAAAAGATAAAAGGGTCACGAGAGGTTCTGAATGCAATACTGATCATTACCTTCTAGTCTCCAAAATAAACTTAGGTCAGGGATGGAGAAGAAAGAAAAGCAAAAAAACGAAACAAGCGCGAATCAAGGTTGAGAATTTACAGAAACCGGAAGAGTGAATAGATTTTCAGAATAAGATAAACGAACGCATAGATAGGGCAACTTGGAAGGCGTTAATAGACAATAAAAATATAGGGGGCGCATTTGCTGTGATCCAGGATGTCATTGTTAGGAGTGTGACTGAAGTGTGTGGTACTGCGGTTGTAGGAAGAATGTCTGGTGATGCATGGTGGAATGATGAAATTCAGACAGCTGTCCCGGAAATAAAAGAAGATTGAAAATCAGAGGCGTTAGCGATGAGGAGAGAAATAGACTTGCAATGATTACAGACACAAAAAGAGGAAAGTTAAACTACTAGTCAAGGAAAGTAAATATAAAATCAGAACAGAAGAAGAGAAGAGAATCCAAAACGACTTTGAAGGAAGCAAGAAACTGTTTTATAAATTGGCGATGATCAATATGAAGGGAGATAAAAGTACAGAGTTTGTCAGCATGAGAAATAGCAAGGGTGAAATGCTACATATATGATGCAGACGGGATACAAAAAGGAGATAAATGTAAACATTCGCTTGAAACTTTATAAACTATTCTTCATTTCAAAATAATTTGAAAAATTAAACGCTCTTATTTAATTCCAAACCCTATCCATATATTTCCATCTAAAATATTTCATTTCTAACCCATTTAATTTGAAAATTTTAAATTAAGGAATACATTTTTTTGAATATTTAGCAATATTTCACTTTTCATTCAAAATGTGCAATTATAAATCAAGTATTAAAAACTAAACAATTTTAAACTAAATTATTTGAAATAGAAAGCCTTGAATCGTTAATATTTCAGTTTGTTAAATTAAAACTTTGAACATTACAATTTTAATTCTTCTATTTACCAAATTTTTAATATGTTAGTGAAATTATTGACTTTTGATGCATGAATAACAATTGAACCCTTATCAATTTGGAAAAAATTTGAGTTATTTTAAGAGATATTTAAAAGTTTTGAGAAGATCCAAATTTAATTTAAAACTGGAAAAGATTTCAAAAATAAAAAACTTTAGAAATAAAATTTTGAAGCTTTTCAAGGATCTTTAAAGGGTTTAAGAAAATAAAAAAATTTATTAAGTTTGCTGAGGAAATTTAAAATGATTCTTTGTTTTGAAAAATTAATTTTAAGAGAATATTTAAAAAAAATTGAATAATAAATGACAATTGAACAATTATTAATTCGGAAAATAATCGATTAAGTTTAAAATATATTTAGAAGATTTGAAAAGATTCCAAAATAATTTAAAACATGAAAAGATTTCAAAACACAATTTAGATTTTTGAAGATGTCGAACACAAAGAAAGCATTCTGAAAGGTTTTAAATGAATGAAAAATTTGTTTCAACATTCCTAGAAAAACTAACAATATATATTTTTTTTAATTAATTTCAAAAGAATATTTAATAAGATTTCTTAAATTTTCAAAAAATAATCTGGATGATTTTAAAGTAATTTTTTTACTTTTGCAGGATTTTCAAAAAATTGTACGACAACTTCGAGTTCCAAGATAATAAAATTATTATCAGATTCCTGGAAAATTTTTAAAAGATTTTTTTAAACAAATTTTTAAGAGAATATTTAAAAAGATTTCAAAATAAATTTTAATCTATAAATTAATGTTTTCAGCTTAAAATTTCTTAAAATAATATGATTTTGAAAATTTATAAATTTGTTGATCCATATTGTTCAATTCATAGCATTGAACATGATAGCGTGGATTTCTAATTTTTTTAAATCTTTCAACTGTACAATGTATAAAAGTTGAAATTCAAAATTTTGTAGTTTAACGGCTTTTAATTAAAAAATTTAAATTTCAGTTCGATTCATCTAATATTGACAATTCTGAATAAAATTGACAAAAACTTCTTTTTTCTTGTGGGAACTACGTTTTAAATTTCATGGGGCTTGCGAAACCTCTAAACATAATTTTTTTTCAACAAAAAAATTATTCATTTTTGTGTGGATTCGAACCAATTTGCGGGCGACATGCATGCCAATCCGAAAAAATGGTACCACCCTAGTGGGCACTCTCAAATGAGCAATATTTTCTGGAAAAAGTTCTAATTTTGAATGTTAATATAATTCTAATTAAAAATTAGAATAAAAACCAGGATTAAAAAAAAATATTAATAAAATTAATGGAAAAAAAACAGATATTAGGATTTTAATATTTAAAAATAAAAGGTGAATCTACCTGCCTTCAAAATGTCCTCTTTCCTTTGGTCGATGTCCATAAACACCAGTACCACTATTGTAAAGTCTCTTTATCCTTTTCCCGTCAAACAAGTTTTTCCACTCATTTTTCCAACGAATCGTCTGCACACTTTTGTACATGACTACGGCACTGTTATTGCTGCGTCTGAACTTTCGGTTCCCCCATTTGGTCTGATTCTTAATATCTTTCCCGTATCATACGAGCCTTATCTGTTTACTTGCAAAACATCATTTTACACTATCTAATTTACTGGTTTGAGTAAAATAATTGAAATTTCCACTATTTTACCACTAAAATAAATCAATAAAAAAGGCCACTTTTCTTTCACTAAATGACACTAAACAATTTTCAACCTGAAAATACTAATTCTCACCAAAAGATGTAATAGTTAATATTTAAACAAAAACAAAGAAATTTAATTTTTAATAAAAAACAGTTTGATATGACCAAAAATTGACCCGCCGGATGCAATAACCAGCCCGACGCTCGAAAACGCGTAAAATCATGAAAAAGTTAACAATCGCTTATTGTTTAATAATTTTTAATTGTAAAATGAGTTCAATCGATTATTGTGTTTTCTTGGTTTCGCCGGTAAAAAGTATCTAGGTAACTTCGACATTCAAACAATTTCCAGTGAGTGATTTGTTCAGCAATGTTGAATAAAGTTTTTTGGAAAATCTCACATCGATTCGTTAAAAATTTACTGAGATATTCAGATTGAGAAAAAGCATTCGACGTCTGCCCGTGCTGTTAGCTAATGCTTCGCGAGGACTGCTCTGTTAGGCATCGTTCTCGAAGTGAAGTCTGCGCGGGCAGACGTCGAGTACTTTTTCCAAATCTGAATATCTCAGTAAATTTTCAACGAATCGATATGAGATTTTCCAAAAAACTTCATTCAACATTGCTGAAAAAATAACTCACTGGAAGTTGTTTGAATGTCGAAGTTACCCAGATACTTTTTACCGGCGAAACCAAGAAAACACAATTATCGATTGAACTCATTTTACAATTAAATATTATTAAACAATAAGCGATTGTTAACTTTTTCATGATTTCTTAAGAATCGCTAGAGTATTTTGAATACGTCCTACAAATATGAACTCATTTCAATAATATTTGGCCGAGTAAGAACGATTTAAGTTTTAAAACTTAATTCAGGGAGCCATTTTTTCAATATTTCGTTTTTATTATTAAAAATAAACGTTTGGCTAAAAAAATTCTGACCGTAAAAAGTTTCACTTCTTCATTCTCTACAAGTCTACATTTTCAAAAAATTGATTTTTCGATTTTGAACATTTTCTTTTGTTGAGACGATCGGACAATACTTTTACGCGTTTTCGAGCGCCGGGCTGGTTATTGCATCCGACGGGTTAATTTTTGGTTATATTAAGGCCATGTGACGAGTGGGTCACGTGACCGGAATCCTACCTTACCGACACTTTTTTTATTTGTAAACTTATTTTCACACGAATAGCCACATTGAGTTGAAAATTTGGGATAATTTAAGACCAGACCCACCTTTCTTCGTGCTTCTTATTTATTATCCCAAATTTTCAACTCGATGTGGCTATTCGTGTGAAAATAAGTTTACAATTTAAAAAAAGTGTCGGTAAGGTAGGAATCCGCTCACGTGACCCACTCGTCACATGGCCTTAATATAACAAAAAATTGACCCAAAAATTCCAAAAAAATCCCCAAAAATTTATTTTTAATAATAAAAACGAAATATTGCAAAAAAATGTCTCCCTGAATTAATTAAGTTTTAAAACTTAAATCGTTCTTACTCGGCCAGATATTATTAAAATGAGTTCATATTTGTAGGACGTATTCAAAATACTCTAGCGATTCTTAAGAAATCATGAAAAATTTAACAATCGCTTATTGTTTAATAATATTTAATTGTAGAATGAGTTCAATCGATAATTGTGTTTTCTTGGTTTCGCCGGTAAAAAGTATCTAGGTAACTTCGATATTCAAACAGCTTCCAGTGAGTGATTTGTTCAGCAATGTTGAATAAAGTTTTTTGGAAAATCTTCTCATATCGATTCGTTGAAAATTTACTGAGATATTCAGATTGGGAAAAAGCACTCGACGTCTGCCCGCGCTGTTAGCTAATGCGTCGCAAGAACTGGTCTGTTAGGCAGCGTTCTCGAAGTTCAGTCTGCGCGGGCAGACGTCGAGTACTTTTTCCAAATCTGAATATCTCAGTAAATTTTTAACGAAATTGAAGACTGTTAAATTTTCAAGCCAAAGAGACGAATTCTCTGCAAAAAAGTTGCATTTCGACGCCTCCATTCCATAGTGCTCCACGTCGCATTTAGGCGGAGTACAGCGCCACGTCGCGTCTAGGCGGTGTACAGCTTTCTAAAGTTTTTAAGTAAATCTTTGAAATTTTAAACTTGAAAATATCAATATTTAACTAAAAATTGAGTAGTTGCATTTTCATGTGAGAGAATAAATTTTCATTTAAAATGAAAACTAATTAAAAAAAAAAAAACAGTTTAATTTTTTACCAAACTGTTGAATTTTCAAGCCAAAGCGACGTATTTTCTACAAAACAGTTTAATTTTCAACCCGAAAAGGTTAATCTTCAGCAAAAAAGTTCATTTTTAGCCAGAACAGATTAATTTTTCACTATAAAGTTGCATTTTCAATCAAAAAGAATGAAATTTCTGCAGAAAGAGATACATTTCCAAACCAAAAAGATGAATGCTCATAAAAAAGGAATAATTTTCAATTTAAAAAAATTTGTTAGTCTAAAAAGCAACAAAATTTTAATCAAATTGTTGAATTATCAAGCCAAAAAAAAAGAATTTTCAACAAAACAGTTGAATTTGGAACAAAATAGTACGACCTTTTAACAAAATTGTTGTATTTTCAACAAAATAATTCAATTTTGAACGAAATAATAAATTTTTTAAATAGTTTTGAATGAATAGTTGAATTTAAGTTAAAAAAATTAAAAAAAAAAAAGAAAAGAATTTTCAACAAAGTAGTTAAATCTTAAAATAATAAAATCAATTTTTAACAAAGTAATCCAAGTTTTAACCAATTAGTAGAATTTTCAATAAATGAAATTAATTAACAACAAAGAAAGATGAATTTTCAATGACAAGTTTGATTGTTGAATTTTCAACTAAAAACAATCGATTTTCAACTGAAAACAATCAATTTTCAACAAAAAATGGAATACTTAAATAAGTTAAAAAAATTTTAAAAAAAACTTATTTTCAACAAAGTAATTAAATCTGTCAACAATAAAATAAATGTTTATTAAATTAGTTGAACTTGCAACTGAATAGTTGAATTTTCAACCAAAAAAGATAAATTTTCAATTAAAAATTTATTAGTTGAATTTTCAATTAAAAATTTGTTAGTTGAATTTTCAATTAAAAATTTATTAGTTAAATTTTCAACTAAAAACGAACAATTTTCAACCAAAAAGAAATAGTTATATTTTAAGTAAAAAAAATTAATTTTCAACAAAAAAAAAATTGTTTTCAAATGTTAAATCTTAAAGCCATAAAATGAATTTTTACGAGAGTTTAACTTTCAACCAAGTAGTTGAATTTTTAATAAAAAATTTGATATTTGAATTCTCAACTAAAAACGATCAATTTTCATCCAAAAAATGGAATAGTTAAATTTTAGGTTAAGAAAATTAATTTTCAAACAACAACAAAAAACGAATTTCGAACAAACAAGTTAAATCTTAAAGTAATAAAATAAATTTTTAGCAAAGTAATCCAAGTTTTAACGAGTTAGTAGAATTTTCAATAAAAAAAATTAATTTTCAACAAAAAAAGATAAATTTTCAATTAAAAATTTAATAGTTGAATTTTCAACCAAAAAATACGAATTTTCGATTAAAATTTAATAGTTGAATTATCAACTAAAATGAACAATTTTCAACCAAAAACGAAATAGTTACATTTTCAGTAAAAAAATTAATTTTCAAAAAAAAAAAAGAATTAAAAAAAATGTTAAATTGTAAAGCAATAAAATGAATTTTTAAGAGAGTTTAACTTTCAACCAAGTAGTTGAATTTTTAATAAAAAATTTGATATGTGAATTCTCAACTAAAAACGATCAATTTTCAACCAAAAAATGGAATAGTTAAATTCTAAGTCAAGAAAATTAATTTTCAAACAACGAAAAAAAACGAATTTCGAACAAACAAGTTAAATCTTAAAATAATAAAATAAATTTTTAACAAAGCAATCCAAGTTTTAACCAATTAGTAGAATTTTTAATAAAAAAATTAATTTTCAACAAAAAGAGATGAATTTTCAATTAAAAATTTAATAGTGGAATATTTGACTACAACATTTTCAATCAAAAATGGAATGGTTGAATTTTAAGTTAAAAAAATTAATTAATTAAAATAAATTTCCAGCAAAGTAGTGAAATCTTTAAACAATAAAATAAATGTTCATTAAATTAGTTAAACATTCAAGTAGTTGAATTTTCAACCAAAAATGATGCGTTTTCAATTAAAATTTAATAGTTGAATTTTCGACTAAAAATGAACAATTTTTAACAAAAAACGGAATAGTTACATTTCTAGTAAAAGAAATTAATTAAAAAAAACAATCAAAAGAAAGTTAAATCCTAGAGCAATAACATGAATTTTTAACAGAGTTTAACTTTCAACCAAGTAGTTGAATTTTTAGTGAAAAATTGAATTTTTGAATTCTCAACTAAAAGCGATCAATTTTTAAACAAAAAAAAAACGAATTTCCAACAAAGTAGTTACATCTGAAAATATTAAAATCAATTGTTAAGACAGTAATCCAAGTTTAAACCAGTTAGCAGAATTTTCAATAAATAAAATTAATTTTCAACAAAAAAAGATGAATTTTCAATGAAAAATTTGATATTCGATTTTTCAACTAAAAACAATCAATTTTCAACCAAAAATTGAATAGTTAAATATCAAGTAAAAAAAATCAATTAAAAAAGAAAACGAATTTCAAACAAAGTAGTTGAATCTTTAAACAATAAACTGAATGCTTATCAAATTTTAGTCAACTAAAAACGAAAATTTTTCAACCAAAAACGGAAGAGTTAAATTTTAAGCGAAGAAAATTAATTTTCAAACAAAAAAAAATAATTAAAGAAAAAGTTAAATCTTAAAGCAATAAAATGAATTTTTAACAGAGTTTAACTTTCAACCAAGCAGTTGAATTTTTATCGCCAAATTTAATTTTTGAATTCTCAACTAAAATTTAAAAACGATCAATTTTCAGCCGAAAATGGATTGGTTAAATTTTCAATTAGGAAAATTAATTTTTAACTAAAAAACGAATTTTCAACAAAATAGTTATATCTTCGACGAAACAGTAGAATTTTCACCCAAAAGAGATGAATTCTGTACCAAAAATGTAACAGTAGACTTTTCAATTAGACTTTTTGATTTTTTAGGTTGGATCTAAAAATTAATTAATAATTTATTATTTTCAAAAAATTGTTATTTGCATACATACATATATATTGCATGTGTGAGGTCGCATTCTCCGCGCGGCCCCCCCCCCCCTCTGTTAGACATCAAACTAATTTTAATTTTTATCTCTAAAGAAACCAAAAACAAATTATATCTTAAGGAAAGTTAAAATCTTTATTGCATCATACTAAAATTATTTCTCACAGCTTTTGCGAAGTCACAGAGTAACAATGATAAAAATCTACCCATCTTTTATTAAAAGAATTAATAAATCTATATAAAAGAAGATAAAAGCAAAAATCTCATTGTAAAATGGCACACTTGACACTTGTTCTCATAAATCTTCTGATTGTAAAATTATTCCTATGGAGTATTCTTAAGGCCATGTGATACTTACGCCATTCCTACCTTACCGACATTTTTTTTGCAACAATTCACGTCCCTACGAATTGGGATATCAAGTTAAAAATTTGGGAAATTAATCAAGGGGCACTGAAGAACGTTTGTGTGGTCCTAAATTTTTGGAAACAAAAAAAAATTTGAAAATTTTTTTAAAAATTGAAGTTTTTTGTATTTTTAAAAATTTTGGGACTATACAAACGTTCCTTAGTGTCTTTTGAATAATTTGCCAAATTTTCAACTTGAATTCTCAATTCGTGTAGATGATAAGTTTTGTTGCGAAGAAAAATGTCGGTAAAGTAGGAATCGTATTAGTATGATATGGCCTTAAGTTGAGCTATATATTGTTCAATCTAAATATTTAGATTTCTGGATAAGCAGATCCAACAAGGTCCTTTCCTCGATATCTAAATTTGTGAGTGACAATGTTGAACTTTGTGCCTCCTAAAGAAACAGGACAAGGCTGATCTGGTCGAGCCAGGAAGCAAACAGTGTAAAGAGACATTTCGAGTTCCGGAGAGGTTCCGATAAACATTGTCGTCACTGGTTTGTCGAGTCCATTAAATTTGGCATGGACCTTCACGATTGCGGCTTTCTAAAATCAATCAAAATATTAAAATTAAAATTTTTGATCCTCAACAGTGCCGGTTTAAAAAAAAAGTACATAAATCTCTTAAAAATTGCCCAAACTGTGCATTTGTTTAGGAAATTTGTTTATAACTATCACATTTTTTATTAAATGGCAATACAGCTTATTGAAGCATCATAGGCAAAGTTAAAGAAGTATGTTTAAAAAAAAAGTAACCGAAACTATTAAAAATTGCTCAAACGGTGCATTTGTTTATATAATTTTTCAATAACAATCACGGTCATGAAATGGCAATACAGTTTATAAGAAGTGTAACTGGTCAGACAAACAAAACACGTTTCAAAAAAAGTACCTCAAACACTGAAAAA